>JAUIMM010000485.1:267500-340000 GCA_031769625.1 Taudactylus pleione
TATAGTATCAGCATTGTTATCACGGCGCCCTATAGTATCAGCATTGTTATCACGGCACCCCTATAGTATCAGCATTGTTATCACGGCACCCTATAGTATCAGCATTGTTATCACGGCACCCCTATAGTATCAGCATTGTTATCACGGCACCCTATAGTATCAGCATTGTTATCACGGCACCCCTGTAGTATCAGCATTGTTACCACGGCGCCCTATAGTATCAGCATTGTTATCACGGTACCCTATAGTATCAGCATTGTTATCACGGCACCCCTATAGTATCAGCATTGTTATCATGGCACCCCTATAGTATCAGCATTGTTATCACGGCACCCTATAGTATCAGCATTGTTATCACGGCACCCTATAGTATCAGCATTGTTATCACGGCACCCCTATAGTATCAGCATTGTTATCACGGCACCCCTGTAGTATCAGCATTGTTACCTCGGCGCCCTATAGTATCAGCATTGTTATCACGGTACCCTATAGTATCAGCATTGTTATCATGGCACCCCTATAGTATCAGCATTGTTATCACGGCAGCCCTATAGTATCAGCATTGTTATCACGGTAACCTATAGTATCAGCATTGTTATCACGGTAACCTATAGTATCAGCATTGTTATCACGGCACCCCTATAGTATCAGCATTGTTATCACGGCACCCCTATAGTATCAGCATTGTTATCATGGCACCCCTATAGTATCAGCATTGTTACCACGGCGCCCTATAGTATCAGCATTGTTATCACGGCGCCCTATAGTATCAGCATTGTTATCACAGCACCCCTATAGTATCAGCATTGTTATCACGGCACCCCTATAGTATCAGCATTGTTATCACGGCACCCCTGTAGTATCAGCATTGTTACCACGGCGCCCTATAGTATCAGCATTGTTATCACGGTACCCTATAGTATCAGCATTGTTATCACGACACCCCTGTAGTATCAGCATTGTTATCATGGCACCCCTATAGTATCAGCATTGTTATCACGGCAGCCCTATAGTATCAGCATTGTTATCACGGTAACCTATAGTATCAGCATTGTTATCACGGCACCCCTATAGTATCAGCATTGTTATCACGGCACCCCTATAGTATCAGCATTGTTATCATGGCACCCCTATAGTATCAGCATTGTTACCACGGCGCCCTATAGTATCAGCATTGTTATCACGGCGCCCTATAGTATCAGCATTGTTATCACGGCGCCCTATAGTATCAGCATTGTTATCACGGCACCCCTATAGTATCAGCATTGTTATCACGGCACCCTATAGTATCAGCATTGTTATCACGGCACCCCTGTAGTATCAGCATTGTTACCACGGCGCCCTATAGTATCAGCATTGTTATCACGGTACCCTATAGTATCAGCATTGTTATCACGGCACCCCTATAGTATCAGCATTGTTATCATGGCACCCCTATAGTATCAGCATTGTTATCACGGCGCCCCTCTAGTATCAGCATTGTTACCACGGCGCCCTATAGTATCAGCATTGTTATCACGGTACCCTATAGTATCAGCATTGTTATCACGACACCCCTATAGTATCAGCATTGTTATCACGGCACCCCTATAGTATCAGCATTGTTATCACGGCGCCCTATAGTATCAGCATTGTTATCACGACAGTACATGTACATAGTATTCTGCCCCTTGTGGATGAGCTGTGGACTGATTAATAACCAATGCTGCCTACACAGCTCAGTCATCCTCTATGTTCTGTAAGTAGCATACAGTAATATAAACTGTATTTGCTTTGAGAGAAGTTACCATAGCCAGGAAGATTGGGGATTGCAATGGTATTCCGTCCTACGTTATACCCATCGATGGTTATTTCTGTATCTCACATGAAGTTGTAAATTAATGTTTTTATGTTTTGTGTTTAGCTTCTTTTTGAAGCCAGTAACTATAGGACAATTTGCAACTGCTGTAATATACAGTATACGCTGGACAACGGAGAGCGTTATATATAATATACATTATAACCGTCCTAGTAGTGCTTTATATGCTGGTTATATATACTGGTAACTGTGTAGTGTGCTGGTTATAATGTGCTGGTCAGTTTGTTCTGTTAGGTATAATACTTGGTTTTTCGCTGTCTGGAACATAAATCACTCTGTTAAAGGGGAAATAAATCAATATGGGGGGTTTGCTGTACCCATTAGGGCTGCGTAGGCTGGTCTCCTGCCCACAATATGTGTATGGGATCTATTTCTGCTCGGGACAGGGATTTCCCAGGATTGGTTTTGTAATTTGGCGTATGGTACGTTCAATCATTACTTTCTGCTTCCATTTACCTTCCGGGCGAATCCCAGATGTCAACCCACAAGGTCTGTGTGGCTTTTTGAGTTCATATAATTAAAATTGCTAAGGAGAGAGTTACACATGCGTGCAAAATAGTGATTGATGTGTTCTAAACGTGTAAATGCTGCGTCCGGGCTTTAGAGCACAGCGGTGCGAACAATATCTGACTTTTATTTGGCCTATTGTTAGTGCATTCCGGGCGGGTGGATGGGACTGGGCCCCACCGAATGTCATATCACCAGCCAGCAGCCATCCTAAGATCCCCACATCAAAACCAAATCACTCTTCTAGGTCTGAAGCAGTGACACAAGGAGCCTGTCTAGACGGTATCACAGAGTAGCGTCTATTCTTTCAGTCCCCAGCACCTTTCATAGTCTGTCATTGGTGCTTTATTAGAGTTCAGGGATTTCGCAGGTTATCGCGTCTGGCTGCTGTCAACCTTCCCTTTAATCCCTTTGCCAATGACAGAATCCCCAGCATATTGCTTTCAAGGACTTAGCGGAGTAATATCACCTCACGCTACTCTCTGCTGTGTGACATTTGGAAGAGTTTCGGATTTGAACACAATTCTGGTTATTTTGGGGGTTTGTAAAGGTCATTAGGAGAAGGAAAAGGTGCCTATGTATTATGAGAGCTGACCAGGGACCAGCACATGGCAGATAGATGGCGCCGCGCTAAGGAGCGCGTGTGGTGCTTTCGTTCTCATTCATTTGGAGACTGATATTGCGGGTCTTGTCTCGTTTTCCTTTTGTCTCTCTCTTCTCCGGGTAGTAACATCGCTTTTGGGCAGCAGCAGCTGAATATTCATTATCATCAAATTTATAGTTAGGCTAAGAAATATTTTCAGGGTGTGAAATACTAATTTTTATTCTGCAGCAGTTAAATTCGTAAAATAAGCATTATTCAACTTCCAGGTGGTAATAGGCTCCGTTGCGAATAATCCCTGTAAAGTGTAAACATGAACAATTTGCATTGGAGAGAGAAAGTACCTGACAACAAATGCTACTTAGAAATTTGTCTTTTGTTTTGCAGTGGACGCTCCACGTCTGGGAATGGAGACCGTATCCAGCAGTTGCGGATGGAGTACCAGCAGGCCAAACGGGAGGGGTTCCCTCTGTACGAGAATGAAGATGTGCTCCGGCAGGCTTTGGGATATGAGCAGAGTTGGGTAGGTTACACAACATGTCATATATTGCATTACTACAAGGATGCAATGGGCCTAAAATCCAAGAGGCTTCCTAGAAACAAAATTCTAGAAGCGTTTACAGTTACAGGCGAGAGATCGGTTATCTAGGACCATGTTATCCAAAAATCTCCTGAACATCTCACAGTGAAGACAGTAAATACGGTAGCTGTTCTGTGACCATGGGGTCTATGTACTAAGCAGTGATAAGTGACAGAGTGAAAAGTGATAAGAAAGTGATACGGTGCCAGCCAATCAGCTCCCAACTGTCAATTTTTAAACACAGCCTGTGAGATGACAGTTGGGAGCTGATTGGCTGGCACTTATCACTTTCTTATCACTTTTCACTCTGTCACTTATAACTGCTTAGTACATAGACCGTCATACATATATGGACGTGGTCAGCGACTAACTCCTGCTAAAGGCACTGTGACAGCCCTACTAAACCGTTTCATGAGGAGGGGGGTTGTCAGGAGCCGTGTGGCTCAGACAAGGGGCTACATTTAAATGTCATCTAGTTAATTTTACGCCTGATAACAGAAATAAATCCTCTTCTCTAGGAAACCCTAAGCCCCAAACTTCCTGGATAATAGGCCTCATCCTTGTTTTTGTAAAAGTTTCAGTCTGTTAATAAATTCCGCATGTCCCCGTGCACAGGAGGTCACCCCCAGTCTAACGTGGAAGCATTTTTTAATATCTTAATCCATGAATTCTATTTATATTCTCAACCCCTATTTAACAACGTTGAAATGCTTATACAGAATCATGACTTAGTTATAGTCGTGCTTTAAGAATGTTTCTTTAGCACTTTCTGAGTTACCGTGAAGTGCGCAGTACAGCTGCGTTTCTATTGATGTTCCTGCAGAACCGCCCGTCAGATGGCGTCATTAACTCGTGTTGTTACTTGTGCAGTTATTGGTAAATGCGTTTCAGGCACTCCCCAGCATAACCTGATTAATAGTGAGCGCACGTTTATTGGGGTAATAAATCACTCTGGGCTCAGACATACAGTAGATCAATTACTGGAAAATTTGGTGGAAAACAGCCGCATAGCAAGAAACAAAACTGGTCACTTGTATGAGCGGCTGGGGACATCCACGATAAAATATCCACTCTGACATATCTTGAAATAGCTCATACGGTGTATATATATATATATATATATATATATATATAGCCACATCGAAATTTAGGCGACACTCAGAGACTTCAAAAACATCTACGATTCTAGGAACAAGTCTCCTCCTTCAGAAGAAGGGGACTTGTTCCCCGATAAAATAGATGTTTTTGCTCTATGCCTGAATACATGTTTTCACGTCTTATGAAGTCTCTGAGTCCCGCCTAAATTTCGATGTGGAGGCGCTCCCCTCCTAAGGAAGGCACCGGAGCATCAGTAGCCCTAAGAGAGCTTCCCAGAGTGCCGGGCTGTTTGGTATGTATGTATATATATATATATATATATATATATATATATATATGGTTCTGTTTTATAAAAAACTTTTACCAATAAATCTGTTCTTCTATACCAAATTGAGATGTATTTTAGTTTTATTTGTCATGTTACTAGTTAATAGAGATAATGATTAGGGGAAATTGTCAGTGAGGATCGGATAGTAAATGTGTTTTTATCTCCAAGTCAGTGCAAAATAGTCATACCTTGCTGAATTAATACCAGATACCCATATCGATCTGTGCCCAGTACTTGCCCATGATAATAATCAGATTTGTAGACATTGGGAAATTTGGGTTCACCTTGTATTAAACTATAGCAGTAAAATATCTACCAGGGAAATAAAATTATAACTAAGCACATTCATTACTGGTGTGTTTCCCATCTAAAAAAAACATTAAAAAAAATTAAAAAATATATATAATATTAAAAATGAATGAACTCTATTTGCACATGATTGTTTGGCTGTAACGGAACAAGCCCTCACATTCATCCAGTTGTGGAGAATATAAAGTACTCTAGAAAATGACAACGTCGATACGTGACAGTCGGCTGCTGGGATCTATAAATGTGCGTATACGTGGCCAGGAATTCATTTTAAACCAGCAGTTTTTCTTCATGACATTTTTACTGGCCTCTCACATCTTCTTGGATGCTATTTGCTGTGTTAATGCATCGCCCTGCGCCAGGCCTGTCTGTGGACAAATATAAATTTAAGCGAGAGAGGGAGAGAAATCGCACCCAGACGTCCCCTCTGCTTCCTACTCCTAATTTCCTTATCTCACAATCACTTATCTCACACGCTGAGAATACAGTCTTGGTGCATATTGCTGCCCTGACACATTAAAACCTCAGTGCTGCCACTTTCAGATACAACGGTTTGATTGAGTTTTACTGAAGCTGAAGTAGATCGGTGCAGTGTTACTGCAGAATGTAAGTCACATATATTACTTTCATGGTTTTACGCTGCTTCTGACCTGCTCGATGGAACCTTTAATAAGGTAGAGTAGGTAGTGTTTGTGTCTGGACCTTGGACATGTCAGGGAAGATTTGTATATTCTGGCTGCAGCGTTATAAATATCTGCCTAAACATGTCTGTTCTGCGCATAAAATATTTACAGGAGGTGCGCAGCATGCCGGGCGGCGTGCTCTGATTTATGAGAAGTGACAGAGGGCCTGATTCAGAGCCAGACGCTATTTGCGGACGGTCGTTCCAAAAAAGGGGCCGGCTATTTAAATTGAGCGCTCGCTCATTGCGGTTTGTTGACGCCTCTATGTCTGAGCGAGCGAACGAAAAATGTGCTCGCTCTTTTGTAAAGACGCCCCTTTGCCATTCGCATCACACGTCATCTCCGGTATTTATTAGATTAATCGGGTACATCGAAAGGCATCTGAACTGCTCGCAGTGCTTGTGGTAGGATTTACTTCCGGCTATCACTGCGAGCAGTTCAGGCTAAAAGACGACCAAGTGACGTGGGCGATGACGCTCCTTTACTAATTATGCACTCCCATTAAACGCCCTTTTTACCGTTTGGCACGCCTGCGTTCGGATCTCCACTCCCCCGTTTTCAAGCACCTTCTCCTGTTACCACCCACAAACGGTACATTCTGTCAATCACATTAGCAGCCCCTCGCTGTTTTGCGAGCGCTCGATTTCCAACCGCAATGACTGGTTTGCGCATGCGCATTAAGACCCATATTCATGAGCGAAGCGGCCGCTCATAGAGAGTGAGCGGCCGCTTACCAACGGCTCTGAATCAGGCCCGGAGGCGTTAGACAGGTCCTGATATCACTCCTATGCATAATATAAAGGGTGCACAATGAGGTGATATTATAATGAGATGCGTGCCAGCATTATGTTAGTAGAAATTAGGAAACATGTAAAAGAATGAAATAGGCGGTATAGCCGGGGATTTATTTTTTCTTGCGGGAGAGAACATATATGTATTAATCCATGCACAGTTGTGCCGGGGGCAGGGGGGGGGGGGGCAGGGGGCTGTAACGATGCCGGGGGCAGGGGGGGGCAGGGGGCTGTAACGAGCGGCCACCGTTGTTGTTTTTTTGCAGAAGAACAAAATTCACAAGTTCAGATTTTAAAATGTCAGATTTCCATATAATTAGAACCTTAAATCCCTTTTTCGCAGTAGACTTATATTTCTGCCCCAAGAGTGACTGCAGGTAAAAGCTGATTGTTGTCTGAAATCCTTGCTGTAGAGAAAATAGGGCAGCAGCCTCCCCCCCATCGCTAAATGCTGTGATCATTTGTTAAAAGGCAATCTTGTCCTTCATACAATTATGCCATAGGTTGGCAGAGGTTCCAGTGGTAGTGCCTGTCTGTACTAGCATTCCCGGCTGGAAAAGTTACAGGGCCCTATTTTATTACTCTAGGGAAAAAAATTACGTAGGCGTAGGAGACGGGTGGGTGCGGGAGATGGGTGGGTGCGGGAGACGGTGGGTGCCGGAGACTGTGGGTCCAGGTTTTGGCATGAGGAAATCTCCTGCTGAATTTTGTGGCTGTGCAGTAGGAGTAGGATTGTGGGCTGTGCAGTAGGAGTAGGATTGTGGGCTGTGCAGTAGAAGTAGGATTGTGGGCTATGCAGTAGGAGTAGGAATGTGGGCTGTGCAGTAGGAGTAGGATTGTGTGCTGTGCAGTAGGAGTAGGATTGTGTGCTGTGCAGTAGGAGTAGGATTGTGTGCAGTAAGAGTAGGATTGTGGGCTGTGCAGTAGAAGTAGGATTGTGGGCTATGCAGTAGGAGTAGGAATGTGGGCTGTGCAGTAGGAGTAGGATTGTGTGCTGTGCAGTAGGAGTAGGATTGTGTGCTGTGCAGTAGGAGTAGGATTGTGTGCAGTAAGAGTAGGATTGTGGGCTGTGCAGTAGGAGTAGGATTGTGGGCTGTGCAGTAGGAGTAGGATTGTGGGCTGTGAAGGGGGCACAGGGGCGGGCAGGGATAGATGGCTGAGTGCATGTTAGTAAAGTGACGTATATGTGCTCGGCAATGGAAGAGCGTTACGTTAAGGTGAAAAGATGAATTTATAGTGGAGTAAGTTGGCATTGGCGCGCGGTTCCTTCCTGTGGGGCTCAGTATGTAGCTGGTTTCTCTGGTGTGTCATCTTTGAGGCTTAGAACCTGGGAGACTATGGGCCTTGGTCACACATGGACGTTTATACTATTGCAGCTGCGGATTTCTACGTAGCAAATATACGATAATATGCAAATGTTGCCGGTGCCGGGTTACATATTGAGATGCCCATCAGCGGCTTTGCAAATCCAAGTGCCTGCGTGGAGAAAAGCAAAATTGTCGCAGATCATTCGATTAGGAACTTCTGCGTAACCCTATGCCGCACAGAATGGACGGGGAGACTGAGCTTCTGGAGCCATTTTTACTGCGACACGCCTGCGTTTAGTCACCCCCCTGTTGTCGCCCACAAATGGTCCCTGCCTGTCAGTCACTTTGCGAATAAATCGTCACTGTGAACGACAACGCAGCACGAATCAGACACGTGCGCAGATTACCAATAATTGCTCAACTGCATAAACCTCAGGCTAGTGTCTGGCTATGAATCAGGCGCTGTATGCAGGGCTGTCGAGAACCGCGACGGGCCCTGGTACTGCAGAACGCGTGCCCAAATCTAGGAGGAGCGGCAATGCCCCATCCCCAAAGACCAGTAATGATCTAGTCTGCGCATCGTCGTGCGCTCGGCACAGGGGCGGCTCAAGTCGGAGGGGCGGTCCAGGGGCCCACCTGTAACAATTCTCTCCGCCCACTAGCCCCGCAGCCGCGTCTTTATAGCAGCGCAGCTGCAGCAGCACATTGGGCAGAGAAAGAAAGGATACAGCCTCTGCTCCTGCCTCTCGCTGCCCAATGTGCTGCTATAAAGATGTGGCTGCAGCGTTAGTGGGCAGAGAGGAGAAGTTTTCAGGTGAGACGTTGATAACTCAGGCCCCTCCAATCGGCCTGGGTAAGTGGTACCCGCTCCCCTCCCCCCTCTCTACGCCACTGCCTATATGTGCTGGGTGGAGCTGTATTGTCCAGGGCTGAAGTGAGTGTTTGGTGCAGAATGCGGCAGCCTGATCCGGGCAGCACTCAGTAGTTCTAGGAGAGGTTAGAAGTGTTTTTCTGCAAATGGTGGTTGGAGAGAGTTAGCATGAGGTAAGGTGAGACTGACGGAAAGGAGATTGTGGTCAGAGAGCTGGGAGGACAAGATGGTGACACTGGAGATGAGGAGAAGACATCATGGTGGGTAGGAGATGAAGTCCACTAGGAGAAACCAAAGGTGGAAGTGGGGTTGAGCTGAGTAGTGTCCGGTCCGTGGGGTTGAGCTGAGTAGTGTCCGGTCCGTGGGGTTGAGCTGAGTAGTGTCAGTAGAGTTGAGCTGAGTAGTGTCATTGGGGTTGAGCTGAGTAGTGTCATTGGGGTTGAGCTGAGTAGTGTCAGTGGGGTTGAGCTGAGTAGTGTCAGTGGAGTTGAGCTGAGTAGTGTCAGTGGGGTTGAGCTGAGTAGTGTCAGTGGAGTTGAGCTGAGTAGTGTCAGTGGGGTGAGCGGAATAGTGTCAGTGGGGTTGAGCTGAGTAGTGTCAGTGGGGTTGAGCTGAGTAGTGTCAGTGGAGTTGAGCTGAGTAGTGTCAGTGAGGTTGAGCTGAGTAGTGTCAGTGGGGTTGAGCTGAGTAGTGTCAGTGAGGTTGAGCTGAGTAGTGTCAGTGGGGTTGAGCTGAGTAGTCTCAGTGGGGTTGAGCTGAGTAGTCTCAGTGGGGTTGAGCTGAGTAGTGTCAGTGGGGTTGAGCTGAGTAGTGTCAGTGGGGTTGAGCTGAGTAGTGTCAGTGGGGTTGAGCTGAGGAGTCAGTGGGGTTGAGCTGAGTAGTGTCAGTGGAGTTGAGCTGAGTAGTGTCATTGGGGTTGAGCTGAGTAGTGTCAGTGGGGTTGAGCTGAGTAGTGTCATTGGGGTTGAGCTGAGTAGTGTCAGTGGGGTTGAGCTGAGTAGTGTCAGTGGGGTTGAGCTGAGTAGTGTCAGTGGGGTTGAGCTGAGGAGTCAGTGGGGTTGAGCTGAGTAGTGTCAGTGGAGTTGAGCTGAGTAGTGTCAGTGGGGTTGAGCTGAGTAGTGTCAGTGGGGTTGAGCTGAGTAGTGTCAGTGGGGTTGAGCTGAGTAGTGTCAGTGGGGTTGAGCTGAGTAGTGTCAGTGGGGTTGAGCTGAGTAGTGTCAGTGGGGTTGAGCTGAGTAGTGTCAGTGGGGTTGAGCTGAGTGGTGTCAGTGGGGTTGAGCTGAGTAGTGTCATTGGGGTTGAGCTGAGTAGTGTCAGTGGGGTTGAGCTGAGTAGTGTCAGTGGGGTTGAGCTGAGTAGTGTCAGTGGGGTTGAGCTGAGTAGTCAGTGGGGTTGAGCTGAGTAGTGTCAGTGGAGTTGAGCTGAGTAGTGTCATTGGGGTTGAGCTGAGTAATGTCAGTGGGGTTGATCTGAGTAGTGTCATTGGGGTTGAGCTGAGTAGTGAGTGGGGTTGTTGAAATGACCTAGTATCAGAGTATTAAGGTCAAAGGAAAGGAAATAATTTTAAAGGTACGGAAGGAAACGCATGACTGGGGGATAATATACAGTATGACGGCAACATCCCTCGATACAGGCTGGGAAATTGCTACATCACTCCTTAATGCTCCGGGCCACTATCTCCGATAATCAGATGCCCCGGTGATATTCTTTTGGTGAACAGTGACAATAACAGATTTCCTATAGCTACCACGGTAAATCATTGTTACCGCTGCCTTTTTGAAAAATAGCCCCACCCCCATCCCCCAGAAACTATCGCTCAGGAAATTTTAATAAACTTTGTATTTTCCTTCTTTTGAATCACAAGAAGCTCTGTATGGTTGCTGTCCTTGTTATTCTGTACTTCCTGTATGTAACCTGTATTAGGTTTACCACAATCAGCAAATGTTGTCTAATCTTCTTAAAATCCCTGTTTGGAATTAGCCAAGTTAGGAATCCTGCAGCTCCCCAACATGATGGAAGCTAAACTGATTCCCCATCATTGCACAAAGACGGGCTAGGCTGCCTGGAATATAAGAATTAGGGATGCTTTGCTTTCTCTATACTCCCTGGTTCAACCTTGTACCAAAACTTTCCGAGCCTGAGAATTGCTGTCCGGCCTGCGGGATAAGAGATTATACATGACGGTGCGTTGCAGGGGACTATTAGACCCTGGATCTTGTGTAAACGCATCATCCACATTAGCATAATACTGGATCTAGAGGCAGCTCAGGCACATGGAAATAATAAGAAAAGAGTTGATATAATTTTCTTGTGCTCCTCTTGACTTCGGCAGCAACAGTAAAATTAGCTGAAGCATGCATCAGCTCAAAGGTATAAATTAGGAGCATTTTCCGTCAGTTGCATGGAAGCAGAAGAAAACTGCTTACAGGGGATTGGTAGGATGTTATTGGGAGTGTGGCTAGATGTGGGATTGGTAGGATGTTATTGGGAGTGTAGCTAGATGTGGGATTGGTAGGATGTTATTGGGAGTGTGACTAGATGTGGGATTGGCAGGATGTTATTGGGAGTGTTGTAGATGTGGGATTGGTAGGATATTATTGGGAGTGTGGCTAGATGTGGGATTGGTAGGATGTTATTGGGAGTGTGGCTAGATGTAGGATTGGTAGGATGTTATTGGGAGTGTGGCTAGATGTGGGATTGGTAGGATGTTATTGGGAGTGTGGCTAGATGTGGGATTGGTAGGATGTTATTGGGAGTGTTGTAGATGTGGGATTGGTAGGATGTTATTTGGAGTGTGGCTAGATGTGGGATTGGTAGGATGTTATTGGGAGTGTTGTAGTTGTGGGATTGGTAGGATGTTATTGGGAGTGTGGCTAGATGTGTTATTGGTAGGATGTTATTGGGAGTGTGGCTAGATGTGGGATTGGTAGGATGTTATTGGGAGTGTGACTACATGTGGGATTGGTAGGATGTTATTGGGAGTGTGACTAGATGTGGGATTGGTAGGATGTTATTGTGAGTGTGGCTAGATGTGGGATTGGTAGGATGTTATTGGGAGTGTGACTAGATGTGTTATTGGTAGGATGTTATTGGGAGTGTGGCTAGATGTGGGATTGGTAGGATGTTATTGGGAGTGTGGCTAGATGTGGGATTGGTAGGATGTTATTTGGAGTGTTGTAGATGTGGGATTGGTAGGATGTTATTGGGAGTGTGGCTAGATGTGGGATTGGTAGGATGTTATTGGGAGTGTGGGTAGATGTGGGATTGGTAGGATGTTATTGGGAGTGTGGCTAGATGTGGGATTGGTAGGATGTTATTGGGAGTGTGGCTAGATGTGGGATTGGTAGAATTGTATTGGGAGTGTGGCTAGATGTGGGATTGGTAGGATGTTATTGGGAGTGTGGCTAGATGTGGGATTGGTAGGATGTTAATGGGAGTGTGGCTAGATGTGGGATTGGTAGGATGTTATTGGGAGTGTGGCTAGATGTGGGATTGGTAGGATGTTATTGGGAGTGTGGCTAGATGTGGCATTGGTAGGATGTTATTGGGAGTGTGGCTAGATGTGGGATTGGTATGATGTTATTGGGAGTGTGGCTAGATGTGGGATTGGTAGGATGTTATTGGGAGTGTGGCTAGATGTGGGATTGGTAGGATGTTATTGGGAGTGTGGCTAGATGTGGGATTGGTAGGATTGTATTGGGAGTGTGGCTAGATGTGGGATTGGTAGGATGTTATTGGGAGTGTGTGTAGATGTGGGATTGGTAGGATGTTATTGGGAGTGTGGCTAGATGTGGGATTGGTAGGATGTTATTGGGAGTGTGGCTAGATGTGTTATTGGTAGGATGTTATTGGGAGTGTGGCTAGATGTGGGATTGGTGGGATGTTATTGGGAGTGTGGCTAGATGTGGGATTGGTAGGATGTTATTGGGAGTGTGGCTAGATGTGGGATTGGTAGGATATTATTGGGAGTGTGGCTAGATGTGGGATTGGTAGGATGTTATTGGGAGTGTGGCTAGATGTGGGATTGGTAGGACGTTATTGGGAGTGTGGCTAGATGTGGGATTGTTATAATGTTATTGGGAGTGTGGCTAGATGTGGGATTGGTAGGATGTTTTGGGGAGTGTGGCTAGATGTGGGATTGGTAGGATGTTATTGGGAGTGTGGCTAGATGTGGGATTGGTAGGATGTTATTGGGAGTGTGGCTAGATGTGGGATTGGTAGGATGTTATTGGGAGTGTGGCTAGATGTGTTATTGGTAGGATGTTATTGGGAGTGTGGATAGATGTGGGATTGGTAGGATGTTATTGGGAGTGTGGCTAGATGTGGGATTGGTAGGATGTTATTGGGAGTGTGGATAGATGTGGGATTGGTAGGATGTTATTGGGAGTGTGGCTATATGCGGGATTGTTATAATGTTATTGGGAGTGTGGCTAGAATTGGGATTGGTAGGATGTTATTGGGAGTGTGGCTAGATGTGGGATTGGTAGGATGTTATTGGGAGTGTGGATAGATGTGGGATTGGTAGGATGTTATTGGGAGTGTGACTAGATGTGGGGTTGGTAGGATGTTATTGGGAGTGTGGCTAGATGTGGGATTGGTAGGATGTTATTGGGAGTGTGGTTAGATGTGGGATTGGTAGGATGTTTTTGGGAGTGTGGCTAGATGTGGGATTGGTAGGATGTTATTGGGAGTGTGGATAGATGTGGGATTGGTAGGATGTTATTGGGAGTGTGGCTAGATGTGTTATTGGTAGGATGTTATTGGGAGTGTGTGTAGATGTGGGATTGGTAGGATGTTATTGGGAGTGTGGCTAGATGTGGGATTGGTAGGATGTTATTGGGAGTGTGGCTAGATGTGGAATTGGTAGGATGTTATTGGGAGTGTGGCTAGATGTGTTATTGGTAGGATGTTATTGGGAGTGTGGCTAGATGTGGGATTGGTAGGATGTTATTGGGAGTGTGGCTAGATGTGGGATTGGTAGGATATTATTGGGAGTGTGGCTAGATGTGGGATTGGTAGGATGTTATTGGGAGTGTGGATAGATGTGTTATTGGTAGGATGTTATTGGGAGTGTGGCTAGATGTGGGATTGTTATAATGTTATTGGGAGTGTGGCTAGATGTGGGATTGGTAGGATGTTATTGGGAGTGTGGTTAGATGTGGGATTGGTAGGATGTTATTGGGAGTGTGGATAGATGTGGGATTGGTAGGATGTTATTGGGATTGTGGCTAGATGTGGGATTGGTAGGATGTTATTGGGAGTGTGGCTAGATGTGGGATTGGTAGGATGTTATTGGGAGTTTGGCTAGAGGTGTTATTGGTAGGATGTTATTGGGAGTGTGGCTAGATGTGGGATTGGTAGGATGTTATTGGGAGTGTGGCTAGATGTGGGATTGGTAGGATGTTATTGGGAGTGTGGATAGATGTGGGATTGGTAGGATGTTATTGGGAGTGTGGCTATATGTGGGATTGTTATAATGTTATTGGGAGTGTGGCTAGAATTGGGATTGGTAGGATGTTATTGGGAGTGTGACTAGATGTGGGGTTGGTAGGATGTTATTGGGAGTGTGGCTAGATGTGGGATTGGTAGGATGTTATTGGGAGTGTGGCTAGATGTGGGATTGGTAGGATGTTATTGGGAGTGTGGCTAGATGTGGGATTGGTAGGATGTTATTGGGAGTGTGGCTAGATGTGGGATTGGTAGGATGTTATTGAGAGTGTGGGTAGATGTGTTATTGGTAGGATGTTATTGGGAGTGTGGCTAGATGTGGGATTGGTAGGATGTTATTGGGAGTGTGGTTAGATGTGGGATTGGTAGGATGTTATTGGGAGTGTGGCTAGATGTGGGATTGGTAGGATGTTATTGGGAGTGTGGATAGATGTGGGATTGGTAGGATGTTATTGGGAGTGTGGCTAGATGTGGGATTGGTAGGATGTTATTGGGAGTGTGGCTAGATGTGGGATTGGTAGGATGTTATTGGGAGTGTGGATAGATGTGGGATTGGTAGGATGTCATTATGAGTGTGGATAGATTGGAAGGCAGATAATAAAGAGGGCAATCGCAATCCCTTAAGTTTGCTCTTAGTCTCTGGGGTGTTCCTTACCACCCCTGGCCTGTGTGTACCAAAGTCATCCAAATAAAATCTTGACCACTGGAGTTGTTGATATCTGTCCATTATCCTAGCATAGTAGTCAGTATACAAATAAAATCTTTCTTTTATCTTGTCCGCCTGTAATCTATAGGGAAATATTCCACTTTTGTATTCCAAGTGTAATGAAATATTTTGATTCTGTAACCAAGTGCGATCTTTTCTCTATAATCCTTGACAATGAAAAAAAAAACTATATTGCAGAGTGATCCAGCGCTGAATGAGTGAGCCCAGAATTGTCCTGATGTCAAGTGGATTCACACGTTGGCTGCAATATGGCCTGCTGGGGGCTGGCTTCATATTTAGGGGGCTGCACTCATTGTTTGCATTTATTGAAAGTGGTGTAACTTTCATTCAAACAGCTTGGCCGGCTATAAATTTTAATAACTATATACAAATCTGCATGTTCCCAATCCCTTTAAAACCTGTAACCAATTGCAGAACCATACAAGCCAAGGATGGAATCAATTTAAAAAAGTTTATATTTTTTATGATTTTTCTGTAGGTACGGCCGGAGCACAAAGCTCTTTTTAAATGTCTCACACAGCTCACACTGCAGTGAATAAAATAAAATAATGACAGTACTGTTACTAATTTATTCACAGCATTGTGAGAAGTGTGTGAAAGTTTGAAAAATACTTTGTCTTCATTTTTTTACTTTCTACAGCAGATTGCGCAGTCTCACCTATTCCGTTCTCCATCTGTGAATACAAGAGACAACTCTCAATACTTGTACATAGCAATCAATTTTGTACCAAAATAACCATTTTCCTTTACTATGAAGCGGTTTCCTTTATTTCAAGTCTCAGAATTGCAGTTTTCAGTGTGTAAATGACCTTAAAGTATTACGCAGTGTCGAAACTACCACGGAAATGACATAGCAGCGTAAAGGTTTGCAATGTGGTCTGTAATAAATCCTCATCTAAGTACCTACCTAATGTTTGCAGTACAGCGTAATTGGGAACTGGAGGGGAAGACAGAAAAAACTACAATTACAACAGCAGAAATTTGACTTTTTGTGAAGAACTTTTCTAAATGTCATTATTAAATTATTATTATATTTAAATTGTTATCATTTTATAATAGTTTTGCTTTGAAAGCGCTGTGGTGACTTCATGCTGTAACGACGTTTGTTCTACCTGCTGATAAAAGCGCAGAATTTCGATGCAGAAAATCTTGGTCATAGTTGTTCCTGTAAACAGTGGTTAAATAGTTCCTTGATATAAATGGAGGTGTTTATGAAGAGTTTACAGCACAGTCACGGTGTGATTTGTGTAATTAAGTCATCGCTCACATGAATGACTCTACTGCGTGTAACCCGAGCTCGCACAAATCGCCAGTTCAGGGAGACGGCAGGTGAAATAAGGATAAGATGATCAGGTAGGACAGAAATCTGGAGCTTGCACAGGGGAGGATCAAGATGTTTGGAGGCCCCAAGGCAAGTTACTAAAATCTTCATTGTCAAAATGATATATTGTTGTTATTATATAAAGCACCTGGGAGCCAGCTAGTGGGGCATGACCATAATGGGGAGCGATGTCAATGTTTTGGGGGAACCTCCGAGACCTACCCATGAAGGCGGATTAGACCCCACTGTAGCTATCTCAGGGAAAGGACCAGTGGGGAGGGTACAGGAACCATGATCCTGTGGTTTGTGCATTGGGCAAGGTATCCATGTCCTTATGATGACATTTGCACATGGGTCTCTGTGATCATTGCAGCATTACATTGTTGGGAACCCCACTCCCCTATATTGGATAAAATGTTAAATTGTTAATAACGGTGGAGGCCATTTTCTCGCTGCCGCACGGTCCCATGTATCGCCAGTGCTTCTCATTGGGGAGGGGCAGGAAGGTTGCCGGTCTATGATCATGCTGCACAGATCATTATCTTTGTTTTTCCAATCCTTATAGACAAATGATATTACATTTTCTGATAAGTGAAACACTGACAGCGATTCTGTGTAAAGTGCAAGCCAGCCGCTCATAAGAAATGTATTGCATTGCCCTGCGTACAGTATCGGTGGCTCCATCAATAGCCAACTGCATGTGCCAACACTGTACCCGCTGCCTAGCAGTAATGCTGCCCAGCCCTTAGCAGAGTGGCGAGGGAGAGTCATATGTGGGGGCAGCCATGTTTTGTGATGGGCCAAAGATTTGCGCCCCACTTCCTTTGCCTATAGTCTGTTTTGTACAAGGCTGTATTCGAAATGGATGGTGATAATAACCAGTGGTGGATTTACACCCTCTTTTGCCCTAGGTGGGGCTTTAGCGATGATCTTACCTTTCAGGCAGCGTTTGAGTCTTAGGGACAAAAAGTTCCAATAAATTTCTGTTCAGGAAGTTGTGCTCAGGAGATGCTGACACCCAGCCCCACGCCGGTTCCTCTCCGGTTGAGTTACAGTATGATAAAGATCAAAAGCGTAACACATTTCCCTTTTGTTCTATTACCAGTAAAGGACAGTAGTGCATCAGCGACACTTATAAATATATAATGATAAAAAAAACCTCAGAAATGCTGCTGTAATAAATATTATAAAGACTGAACCTTACTTGTTAGTTGGATGCAAACAGGGGTTGATGTGGGCTGGAATGGGGTGGAACTGAGTTCCATCACCTCTAATGGTAGTTCCACCTCCGCCACGTCCCTGCACAGAAGTCCCACAGAGTGCGCCATCCCCTTCTCCTGTCACTCAATTTGTGGGGCCAAGCTACTGGTGGGAGAGGAGACACAGGGGTTGGGAGCTGCTGCTAGAGGGACACGGGGGGATAAGGTACTGGTGGGAGAGGAGACACGGGCAGGAAGCTGCTGCTAGAGGGACACGGCGTGATAAGCTACTGGTGGGAGAGGAGACATAGGGGTTGGGAGCTGCTGCTAGAGGGACACGGGGGGATAAGCTACTGGTGGGAGAGGAGACACGGGCAGGGAGCTGCTGCTAGAGGGACACGGCGTGATAAGCTACTGGTGGGAGAGGAGACATAGGGGTTGGGAGCTGCTGCTAGAGGGACACGGGGGGATGAGCTACTGGTGGGAGAGGAGACACAGGGGTTGGGAGCTGCTGCTAGAGGGACACGGGGGGATGAGCTACTGGTGGGAGAGAAGACACAGGGGTTGGGAGCTGCTGCTAGAGGGACACGGGGGGATGAGCTACTGGTGGGAGAGGAGACACAGGGGTTGGGAGCTGCTGCTAGAGGGACACGGGGGGATGAGCTACTGGTGGGAGAGGAGACACAGGGGCTGGGAGCTGCTGCTAGAGGGACACGGGGGGGATAAGCTACTGGTGGGAGAGGAGACACGGGCAGGAAGCTGCTGCTAGAGGGACACGGGGGGATAAGCTACTGGTGGGAGAGGAGACACAGGGGTTGGGAGCTGCTGCTAGAGGGACACGGGGGGATAAGGTACTGGTGGGAGAGGAGACACGGGCAGGAAGCTGCTGCTAGAGGGACACGGCGTGATAAGCTACTGGTGGGAGAGGAGACATAGGGGTTGGGAGCTGCTGCTAGAGGGACATGGGGGGATAAGCTACTGGTGGGAGAGGAGACACGGGCAGGGAGCTGCTGCTAGAGGGACACGGGGGGATAAGCTACTGGTGGGAGAGGAGACATAGGGGTTGGGAGCTGCTGCTAGAGGGACACGGGGGGATGAGCTACTGGTGGGAGAGGAGACACAGGGGTTGGGAGCTGCTGCTAGAGGGACACGGGGGGATGAGCTACTGGTGGGAGAGGAGACACAGGGGTTGGGAGCTGCTGCTAGAGGGACACGGGGGGATGAGCTACTGGTGGGAGAGGAGACACAGGGGTTGGGAGCTGCTGCTAGAGGGACACGGGGGGATGAGCTACTGGTGGGAGAGGAGACACAGGGGTTGGGAGCTGCTGCTAGAGGGACACGGGGGGATGAGCTACTGGTGGGAGAGGAGACACAGGGGCTGGGAGCTGCTGCTAGAGGGACACGGGGGGGATAAGCTACTGGTGGGAGAGGAGACACGGGCAGGAAGCTGCTGCTAGAGGGACACGGGGGGATAAGCTACTGGTGGGAGAGGAGACACAGGGGTTGGGAGCTGCTGCTAGAGGGACACGGGGGGATAAGCTACTGGTGCGAGAGGAGACACGGGCAGGGAGCTGCTGTTAGAGGGACACGGGGGGATAAGCTGCTGGTGGGAGAGGAGACACAGGGGTTGGGAGCTGCTGCTAGAGGGACACGGGGGGATAAGCTACTGGTGGGAGAGGAGACACAGGGTTGGGGAGCTGCTGCTCGAGGGACCGGGGGGGGATAAGCTACTGGTGGGAGAGGAGACACAGGGGTGGGGAGCTGCTGCTAGAGGGACATGGGGTGATAAGCTACTGGTGGGAGAGGAGACACAGGGGCAGGGAACTGCTGCTAGAGGGACACGGGGGGTATAAGCTACTGGTGGGAGAGGAGACACGGGCAGAGAGCTGCTGGTGGGGGACACAGGTGCGAAATGAAGACACAGGAATTGCACTGGTGAGATGCGGGGGGGCTGATGCTTGTGAAATGCTGGAAGATGGTGCTGAAGAGACGGTAGGGGGATGGCGTTGGAAAGACGCATGGAGGATAAAGCTGGTGAGATGCGGGGGGGTGATACTGGTTAGAGGCAAGGGGCATAAAGCTGGTGAGACACAGGGAGGATGATATAGATTTCTTTTTTCTTTTTAAGTCACCTAACATTGTAGTCTCAGCTGATGGCAGGAGGGCTAAAAAACAGCATCTAAAATGTATTTCACACTGTCATAGCCCCAAAAGCTTCTGGGGGCCTAGGCGGACCCCAGGACCCTGCCCATTCACTTTACAGTTTCCTATACACAACTGTGTGTGTAAGGACAGTTTTTACACTTGTTCTGGCCTCTCAGACTAGCTCCGCCTAGCGTCTGGGGGAGGGCGGGGGGTTCCACCACCTCTCCAGGATCACTTTGATCCGATGGATGCAGAATATTTGGGCGTTATCATTTTATTTGTCATGTGACAATTGTCGCTCTGCAGTAATTCACAATTGTGGCCCATTGTGCATTAAGGGGTATCATGGGCAATTGCAGTACAGTAAGGGCATTGAAGCAAAGTGGAAGTAGCCGCTACTGTACAGAGGATTGGCCTCCTGCGAGGGCAGGAACATGACAGAATGAAGTCCCCAAAATAAGTGTCGGAATGGTGTCTCACTGTGCCTCCAATGCACTCTAGTGTTGTTTTTTTCATCACTTACATGGCTATAGTGTGTACATATATAAATGCAACCCTTTGTATGTAGCAGTTATTTATAGCAGTGTTTGCTAAGTCCTCCGGGAATCCCAATAGTGCACGTTTTCCATCCTCTGTGGTAGAGCACAGGTGCAGTTATTATTACTGACTGACATCCACAGGTGGCACTAATTATCTCACTTGTGATTCTGTGAGAAGTGCTGGAAAACATGCACTGTTAGGGTTCCCTGGGGACTAGAGCTGGGGATACAATGTTTTAGACAGATGGACTGAAAATTAATGACTTTAAATTATGTTCAAGCAAAACTCCAACTTCAGAGAAGATTCTGGACACCTTCCCTTAGCCTTCTTGGTACCACAGCAGACGTTGAGATGCAACTGTTCCCAAAGTACAGCTCTTAGCTTATCTAGTGTCATAACCAAGAGCAACCAACATAAACCTCTGGATGTCCCCATCAGACCGCGCGTCCAGGTGGGCCATCATCCTCCGACCATAATAACATGCTGGAAGTGGTCCTGTTGCTTGGCTCAGTTTGCGGAATGGATAATCCTATTGCTTGACATCCTTTTGCCAAAATGCCATGGCAAGGCAGACAGCGGTCACTCACTTGCCGGATTTACCATACTGCCCCCAAAAACATAATCTGATCTGTTTTGAGAGAAAAAAAAATAAATTCAGGTGTGAACATAACTTTGTGGTCGTACCTGCAATGATATCCTGCTGCCAGCATTACTGACAGGAAGTCTGGTCTGCATAGGAGAGAACGGTCCCAGCTTCCGCGCGCAAAACATTTTTCTTAAACTGTGTAGATTAGAAGTGTAATCGGATTCTATCTACCTCTCAGCACATCATCTGCTTCTAATGTATCTGCTTATTTTACCTGATCTGCACCCCCTTATCTCACCCCTGGTGGTAAACTTGTTTATTTACTACCAGTTATATATGTGGCACACATTCTGCAGCGCTGTACAGAGAATACAGTATTTGCCATTCACATCAGTCCCTGCCCCAGTGGAGCTTACAATCTATATTCCTTATCACATGCACACTCTAGGGTTCATTTATTAGTCAGGAGCCAATTCACCTACCAGTATATTATCGATTCCTATCTATCTATACACTCTAAAAATGTCGCTATTTAGCGTTATGAGTCGCACAGGAAATAATTGCTTTCAGACTTTGATTGTGGTTACAAAGCACAAAAAGATATTATTCAACAAAAAGCAGATGGTTACACGCTGTGATCTAAATACAATTAGCGCAAACAAATTATACAGTCACAAGGTACAGTCATTACATACGCATGCGCTCTGGATCCAGATCCCGGCATCAAAGATGAAACCTCCATCTCCAGCAAAGAAAGGATGATTGGCATCTAATTTCAGAGAGCCTGCATATATACCCTTACAGAGATAGGCAATACAATAGAACAGGTTGGCATGATTCCATTGGTTCTTCATCTGTTACAGTACAGTCCATAGGTCAATTTGTATGATCCCAATCCAGGCTCAACAGCTCTTTGTGTCCATTTTTCCGCTGCATAACAAATCTAAACTGGCTGCATTACAGGGTACATTTTAATGCCTAATGGTGCATACACACGGTCAGATTTCAAACCTCAGAACAGTAGATCTTTTAGTGGAATGCACATATATATTGTATAGGGATCCACAAATATTATATTCATATTTAACTTTTATTTATATAATTATAATAAACAATCAATAATTAAAATCAGCAAAATAAATAAGGATTTATATAGGATAGTAGTGAAAATTAAAATAAAGGCTGTAGTTTGTCTCAGTGTCTCACCAGTTAAACATTCCCAGGCTGCTGTGTTTGTCAAATATATATTATTGTTTATTTATTCATGTGTATATAATATAGGGTTTATCAACAGACCAGTTTTTATAAGCAAGGCAATGACGGGTGATAACTACAGTATATTTTCTCTTCAGTGTTCAATACACACACAGTGACAATTGTTTGATACAAATGTATCTTGCTCTGTTCTCTTTTTAAAGAAGCAGAAATAAATTGCAACAGAATGTATCTTTATCAGCTGTTCCCTCTGCCAATTTGCCAATAGTCGGGTAAAAATCATTTTAGCGCTTCACAGATAAAACGGTTAAAAACCGTCCGCAAACGCAGTCTTTCGATCGGCCAGAAATGAAAATCTCGGGCTCCATTTCCCAATATCACACTTTCGATAATCTGCTGATATTTCCTATGTTCTTATGTCACTCTGTCTTCCTCCTTATGGGCGGACATATACAAAATGAGGGTGTTGTGGTGGAAAATCGCTAGCTTGTAATATTGCCTAATGTGTAGCGCAGATATTGGGGCTGGCAATCTACTGACAAATCGTCCCGTTCCTCAAAAAAATCTGACATTGTGTAGCTGAGTTATCACATCAGGCAGACCTGTATACGGAACTATGGCCCAACCAGACACCTGGACGTGAGCGTAATAATATTCTGTTACACATTAGTTACCCATTTTAATATATTTAATTTATAGAACATACAGACCGAGAGCACATAGTGCTACCTACAGCCAGGGAAATAGCGCTAAGAAATGGGTTTAATCATTTTCAAAATGGGAACGTTATCAGGGGACAGACAATTAGGCAGAATCGCAGAAATCAGGTTTGCGTGTGTGTGGGAGAGTAATAGAAGCAGATCATAATATTGCGCCCCCCCCAAACTATTACTATGTACTAATGATCTCACATAAATATGTATCATCCACAAGCATTATATCAAACGTACTGGATACAGTAACAGAACCACATAATACAAACAGAAGAACACAGACAACACTCTTTTTTTAAATTTCTACTTAAGTTAAAATCATCATTCCTTCCTGTTACCCACTCCCGTGTCCATCTATATACTGTACCCATAATTCCCCTTTTATCCCTCTGATCCGGGTCACATTGATTAGAGATGGGTCACTATTGTCACCGAGCCACATAAACCTTTCACCAATGTGTCTGCTTGTCTGTCTGACATGCCCAATAGCCTTTGATGTTCTCTCTCTAGTGAGCAGTAAATCAGCAGCTCTCTCCTGTGCTGGGATTACTGGCAAAACCATGTGGTCTAAGGAAGACCGTTCCCACCATGCTGTCACTAAGAGCTGTCTGTCTCATGATGTCCCAACGACCAGCTCATTAACACACTGTCACCCACGCTGACGGGGCAGTAACTCACCCCAAACCTTCCCATGCACTTTATGGAACAGGTTTTGTTTCTTTAAAATCCCTGTATACAGAAAAGAAAAACTATCTGCATCAGAATCGAGCTTATGTGATGGGGGCACCGGTTTCCTAACTGGAGGGCAACTGCTCTGTTCCACCTATCTGGTCGCTGAGGCGGTAATAAGACAAACCCGCTAAAGCGCTTGTTTGGACACGGTTTTGCTGCATGGCGCAGCCGTTATGGGCGTTTATTAGGATCACTAGGAGAATACAGGTTGTTCAGAAGAGATTGATTTAGTCTCCGCTGGGTAAATTAGTTTCTAGTGCGAGATGTCTTCTCTCTAAACTTTTAACCAACAAGACATGTTGAGACACAGTTGGTTACATGAACTGGGGTCACATAAAACTGGGAGTTGCTTAGTAATACATTTTACAGTGAACAAACGCAGAATACTAATCATTGTGCTCTCTGCTAGTACATTGCTGTATACACCTGCCGAACATGCAACGTTTGACATTTCACCCTAAAGTGAGATCATTTTCATTTCTCTTCGTTAATGAGAAGTCTCCAAGGGAATTCTTGCACGCCGCTGTAAATCTGATCATCTAATCGCATTGCCTCGCCTCGTGTCTTGCCTCGGCCCCCCCCCCCTTCATGTTACATGAGTGATGAACTGCTATTGGATTGGCGTCTAAGGGGGCTCAGATACTGAGTGGTTTAGACACTGCTATGTGCTTAGAGCAGTCTATTATATTTCTTTTGACCTGGCTGGAAAGTTATTGCTATATACTGTACATTGTATGAAACTTAATACATCATCTGGGTCTTTCAGTTTCTTACACATACAAACTATGCTGGTCACCCGTGTCCCAAAATAGCTGAATTTATAAAACAGTTGTCCCGGTAACATAACGTGTGTCCTGAAAACAACTAGATAATTTTTAGGCATGTTGGTAACTGCAATTGGCGGTCGCCGCCTGCCGTTTTCCAGCCGCACCGATAGGCCACATTGCGGTGGCGAAGCCAAGGAGGGAGCAAGGGGAGCGACCACTTCCCCTGCTCAAAATCTGTTAAAAATGGAGCCTACAGCGGCTTCAGAAAATGTAATCACATATATTCCTAGTTTTCCATATTCGCTCCCCTTCCTGTCAAAATCTGGCTGCGTCACTGCCTGATTCACAATGGTAGTGTACCGGTCATTCAGTCCCTTAGAGGAAAAATGGAGGCAGAGGGCAAAATGTGACGGCGGGTTCTATTCTATTCTAAACCCCGGGGGGTTTGGTGGCGGTTTTGCAGCGGTTTCTAAATGACAGCCCTGTTCTATTCTATTCTAAAATGTGTTTTGACGGCAGTTTTGCAGCGGTTTTGGCCTTAGTAAATCTGCAGATAGCAAAACCGCCGCCAAACCACAGTCAAAACACATTTTAGAATAGAATAGAACAGGACTGTCATTTAGAAACTGCTGCAAAACCGCCACCAAACCGCCGGGGTTTAGAATAGAATAGAACCCGCCACCAAACCGCCGGGGTTTAGAATAGAATAGAACCCGCCACCAAACCGCCGGGGTTTAGAATAGAATAGAACCTGCCACCAAACCGCCGGGGTTTATAATAGAATAGAACCTACCACCAAACCGCCGGGGTTTAGAATAGAATAGAACCCGCCACCAAACCCCCGGGGTTTAGAACAGAATAGAACTCGCCACCAAACCACCGGGGTTTAGAATAGAATAGAACCCGCCACCAAACCGCCGGGGTTTAGAATAGAATAGAACCCGCCACCAAACCCCCGGGGTTTAGAATAGAATAGAACCCACCACCAAACCAACGGGGTTTAGAATAGAATAGAACCCGCCACCAAACCCCCGGGGTTTAGAATAGAATAGAACCCGCCACCAAACTGCCGGGGTTTAGAATAGAATAGAACCCGCCACCAAACTGCCGGGGTTTAGAATAGAATAGAAATCGCCACCAAACCCCCGGGGTTTAGAATAGAATAGAACCCGCCACCAAACCGCCGTGGTTTAGAATAGAATAGAACCCGCCACCAAACCGCCGGGGTTTATAATAGAATAGAACCCGCCACCAAACTCCCGGGGTTTAGAATAGAATAGAAATTGCCACCAAACTGCCGCATAGTAAATTTTGCCCAGAATCTGTCCATAATTGGTTCATCAGCCCTTGTGTGGTCACCTTTTGAATAATGTCAGGTGTTATGGTGGTGGCCAGCGGTTGCCTGTTCTCTATACATATCTGCCGTATGGATAGTCAGTGGTTCTATGTAGTAATATGCCTCTCAAACTCATAAACTAATGACTGAATTACAAGTAAGCATTGAGTGCCGTTAAAAAGCATTCATAGAACCCGTGTTCTGCATGAAGTGATTCTGTACATGCTGAATTTCTGGAGAATAAATCGTCACGTCGGCTAACCACGGTGTGCGATAGGCCGTCATTTGTCAGCACTCCAAGCAGAGAGGGAAAATATGGTTTGATTTACTGTATTTTTTCCATTACAAAAACATTACACACTTCTTTGAAGAAATGGGGGGGAAAAAAGAGCACTCAGGATTTTAATGGCCAAATAATTCTAAGTTCAGGATGTTGGGTTTTCAGTACGCTGCCCTCCCGAAAAACCTCAGACGTTTTTGTTGGACGGTGTATAGAAACCAGAATTTCAGTTGCGAGCATTCCTGGCCTGTAGAGCAATGGGGGAAACGACATGTTTGTGCAGCAGGGAGGACTTTTCTTCTCCGAAACCCCTCGTGATTAATGAAATCCAGCACTTACTCACTGGTAAATTCAAATTTAAAAAATCTCGACATGAAATAAGCAGCACAGTGACTTCTGGAGGCTGCTGGGTTTCACTGCGCACCGCGCATTCAACGCAACGGTGATATACAATCTGTGGCGCAAAGCTGTTATTGCTAAGGGGTGACGATAGAAAAATATCCCCCAGGTCGCTCTTCTTGTGGCTTGTACAATGCAGATCTGTCTCCTCTGTCTCCATAATCTGTACTACAGTAAGATGAGAACCGTATCCCTGCCCCAGCGGAGATGACAAACGCGCGCACATACAGCCCGGCTAGTATTGGCCAGGAGCCTCTTCACCAACTGCTCTGATAGGAAATGTCGCCACCAGGGGAAAACTTTTAAAATAAAAGGATAAAATACAAATAGCAGAATCCTCATGTCCCTCAGTACTGCAGTCATCACCGCAAAACGCTCTTCCCTCGCCATTCTTTGGGGCATATTCACTAATATAAAAGTGGTCCTTTTGTTCTTCCATGGGTGGGAGCAAGCGGAGAGATTTGCTCGGAGGGGACTATGGAGCAAGCGCAGACTCAATCACAACGTGGTAACATTTTGCTTATCAATAAATCATTATGTACAGGACCTCCTATAACTTTGGAATTATCTCTCAGAAGCAGAGACTGGAAAAGAGAACCCTTAGGGGAGAATTCTGCTCTGCGCAGCGCCGCAATGTGCGTTCCTGGAGCAGGACACATCGCCACCGACAAAATTGCTGTTAGAGTTGCTCAGGAAGATTGGTAACGATGGGTTACTGTGCGCATCGGCAAATCGCAACCCAACATCGCGCAACATTGCCGCTTAGACAGCCAATGGGAAAATGTTTACAATATTTTAAATATTGTTATAAATAAATGCATTATGGCGACAACACAAGGAATCATTTAATAACCAATGCAGCTAAATAAAATAGAATTGGAGGTACAATAATAAGGGGAAATACACAGTGTTTAAATTACTTAGAATAGGAGGCTGTAAACGTATTGTGATAGACGAGGAATGTAGCAAGATCCAGTCAGGTTAGCAAAGACTAAAGACAAAAAATAGATGGCTTATAATATTTATTGAAGTGGATATAGAGAAATTAAAATGCAACTGATAATATTGGTCCACCATATGATAAATAGAAAATATACAGATTGTAGAATAATTAAAGACGCTGGAGGAGATCCTATCGCTCCAAAGCAAGATTAAGACAGTTAGCGCACCTGACCCTTATGGCATCCACACCATGGTGGCTGAGCTCCTATAACGCAGACCTGGTTCTGATCAGTACAAGTGGAGCAGAACCATGAACTTCTAGATTTGTGGGGTTTATTTAGTAAGTGTTGGGTTCTAAAACCTGGCATTTCCCATCGTGTTATATTTAAAGCAACGCTTTCTCTAGCTGGTTTTAAAACCCGACAATGTATCTCAGAGGGGAGTTTTTGTCTCTGTCCTTTTCAGTGTTTTATTGATGTCACTAAATAGAATGTAAAGTTGTTCTTGTTTGCTGATGACACTTAGAGCCAAATTTAGTCACTTTAATAACTTGGCTTTCCACGGCGCACCCCCATATACCGGTCCCACCCATACAGGCATTCCACAGTCCCCATGCTATAGTACTATACAGTCCCCATACTATAGTACTATACAGTCCCCATACTATAGTACTATACAGTCCCTATACTATACTACTATACAGTCCCCATACTATACTACTATACAGTCCCCATACTATAGTACTATACAGTCCCCATACTATAGTACTATACAGTCCCCATACTATAGTACTATACAGTCCCCATACTATAGTACTATACAGTCCCTATACTATAGTACTATGCAGCCCCCATACTATAGTACTATACAGTCCCCATACTATAGTACTATACAGTCCCTATACTATTATACTATGCAGCCCCCATACTATAGCACTATGCAGTCCCCATTCTATAGTACTATACAGTCCCCATACTATAGTACTATACAGTCCCCATACTATAGCAATATACAGTCCCCATACTATAGTACTATACAGTCCCCATACTATAGCAATATACAGTCCCCATTCTATAGTACTATACAGTCCCCATACTGTAGCACCCCCATATACCGGTCCCACCCATACAGCTCCCCCATATACCGGTCCCACCTATACAGCACCCCCATATACTGGTTCCACCCGTACAGCACCCCCATTTACCGGCCCCACCCATACAGCACCCCCGTATACCGGTCCCACCCATACAGCACCCCCATATAATTGTTCCACCCATACAGCCCCCCATACACCTGTCCAATCTATACATCACCCCATATACCTGTCCTATCCATACAGCACCCCCATATACCTGTTCCATCCATACAGCACCCCCATATACCTGTCCCATCCATACAGCACCCCCATATACCTGTCCTATCCATACAGCACCCCCATATACCGGTCCCACCCATACAGCACCCAATATACCTGTCCTATCCATACAG
Source organism: Taudactylus pleione (assembly GCA_031769625.1). NCBI lineage: Eukaryota > Metazoa > Chordata > Amphibia > Anura > Myobatrachidae > Taudactylus > Taudactylus pleione. The sequence goes on from JAUIMM010000485.1 coordinate 296,272, forward strand.
CACCTCAATATACCTGTCCCATCCATACATCACCCCCATATACCTGTCCCACCCATACAGCACCCCCATGTACCTGTCCTATCTATACAGCACCCCCATATACCTGTCCCATCCATACAGCACCCCCATATACCTGTCCCATCCATACATCACCCCCATATACCTGTCCCATCCATACAGCACCCCCATATACCTGTCCCACCCATACAGCACCCCAATATACTTGTCCCATCCATTCAGCACCCCCATATACCTGTCCCATCCATACAGCACCCCCATATACCTGTCCCACCCATACAGCACCCCCATATACCTGTCCCACCCATACAGCACCCCCATATACCTATCCTATCTATACAGCACCCCCATATACCTGTCCCATCCATACAGCACCCCCATATACCTGTCCCATCCATACATCACCCCCATATACCTGTCCCATCCATACAGCACCCCCATATACCTGTCCCACCCATACAGCACCCCCATATACCTGTCCCATCCATTCAGCATCCCCCTTATACCTGTCCCATCCATACAGCACCCCCATATACCTGTCCCACCCATACAGCACCCCAATATACCTGTCCCATCCATACAGCACCCCAATATACCTGTCCCATCTATACAGCACCCCCATATACCTGTCCCATCCATACAGCACCCCCATATACCTGTTTCACATAATTTAGCCTATTATTCTGTAGAATATCATGCCAAAAATGAATGTAATTATTGGCCAAATGACGCTAGTTAAAAAGTACTAAGTGCCTAATTAGTAAATAGGGGTGTGTCCCAGTGGTTCTGAACCAAGTCCCGACAATTTTACCTATAAATAGGGATTTTCTCCAACTTTTCACCTGCTTACTAGCTGTGAACAGAAAATTCCTATGGATTTATGACTTACCTAATTGAATAGTGAAAAATGTGCTCACAGATGCTTTTACCTGCATTTACCTGCGCAAACCAGTTATTGCGGCTAATTGAATCCCCCCCTCAGCTGTGTAAGGCTATTAAGGCAGAGCAGAGTAGTAATTTGCTACAGAGCCAGGAAATGGCGGACAACACATAATGCAGATGGATGTAGCTGTGGTGATAACTGCGCTTCTTACACATTACATGGGTCACAACTGGGGAAATGTGAGATGGAAAAGGTCTTAGGAACAGTGGGCCTGATTCAGACCCGCTCACTAGCGCACAGCGCTCGCAAGCGTGTCGATGGTCCCCCACTGCGCATGCGCACGCCGGAGCCAGCTCCGGCGTGCGCATGCGCAAGACCCGGCCAGCGACGGGCGCTCCATTGCTACGGGTCTCGCACCAAAGCGGGACAGCTGTCGATTGTGATTGACAGCTTTCCCCATTTTGGAGGCGGGCAGGGGGGGGGTGGCTGGCCAAAAGGAAAGCTCACTGGGGCTTGCGGGAACGAGATCCTACCACAAGGGTCACCCGCAGCTATGCGAGCGGCCAGGAGGCCATCTTTAAAAAAAAAACAGGGACGTCCTGATTCAGAGCGCGTTCTTAAAGAGCATCCGGCTCTGAGTCTGGCCCAGTGTCTGACAGAACGCTGGGCATCGTACAGGATATAAATCACCGTTGTGTGGGCGCTGGTCACGTACGTTACACTCAGACCACATTTAGGTTGAGAGAAAAAAATCATTTGACTGCACTATAAATACGGACCTGTCATTATTCGGCGCATCTGTCCTTCATAGTAAACGGATTATATGTCACTTTGTACATGTCATGGAACGGTCCTGGTTTTACTACTGCAGCCTACATATAATGCAGCTCTTACAGATAATTCCTTAGTCCCTCCACCAACAGAGCTTGCAATCTACCACAAGGGTCGGCACTACCACTAGTTGAACTATAGTAACCTGGAGAAACAAGTAATGAAAAGGTCAGCGAAAAGCATTATTATTATTATTATCCTTCATATATCCGGGGGAAACTTAATTTTTGTGATATAGTCGCAAATATAGAATGGTAAATGGGCCCCTTGGTCCTGCTGTCACCGTATTCCTCCCACAGTAACTGCGTGCAGCGTTACCGTGCGCTCCTTCCTGCCATCACTGCGGAGGGGGGCAGTGGTAAGGGAGTTACGGGAGTGGCCAGGGGGAGAGGTAACAGTCTTGTCTCTGATGCCAATAGTAATACGCTTCTTCTGTGATGTCACCTCACGCCAGGCACGGCGCTGGTTCTATGTAGCTGAATGTTGTTCTCACTCGTCTGTAGACAAATGCATTAAACACTGGAGTTCCAGGGGCTGGGGCTGGGGAACGTTGACGCTCCATCTGTTGGCAAACTATAGGGCATCATGGGAAATTAAGCTTTGTGTCTGCATTTTATGAATAAATCCGATGTGTGGTATTAATAGTCTGATTTATGCAACCAATTGTAATGTAAAAATGAGCAGCAAAATACCAAATGAAAGGTACCTTATTTATTATAATTAAAGCCGTTAGACACATTCCTAAATGCCAAAGTAGCCTGTTTCTGTTCCTGCACCTGCTTGCTCCCGTGTGATGCCTGCACCTGCTTGTCTCCGTGTGATGCCTGCACCTGCTTGCTCCCGTGAGATGCCTGCACCTGCTTGCTCCCGTGAGATGCCTGCACCTGCTTGCTCCCGTGAGATGCCTGCACCTGCTTGCTCCCGTGAGATGCCTGCACCTGCTTGCTCCCGTGAGATGCCTGCACCTGCTTGCTCCCGTGAGATGCCTGCACCTGCTTGCTCCCGTGTGATGCCTGCACCTGCTTGCTCCCGTGTGATGCCTGCACCTGCTTGCTCCCGTGAGATGCCTGCACCTGCTTGCTCCCGTGAGATGCCTGCACCTGCTTGCTCCCGTGAGATGCCTGCACCTGCTTGCTCCCTTGAGATGCCTGCACCTGCTTGCTCCTGTGAGATGCCTGCACCTGCTTGCTCCCGTGAGATGCCTGCACCTGCTTGCTCCCGTGAGATGCCTGCACCTGCTTGCTCACGTGAGATGCCTGCACCTGCTTGCTCCCTTGAGATGCCTGCACCTGCTTGCTCCTGTGAGATGCCTGCACCTGCTTGCTCCCGTGAGATGCCTGCACCTGCTTGCTCCCGTGAGATGCCTGCACCTGCTTGCTCCCGTGAGATGCCTGCACCTGCTTGCTCCCGTGAGATGCCTGCACCTGTTTGCTCCCGTGAGATGCCTGCACCTGCTTGCTCCCATGAGATGCCTGCACCTGCTTGCTCCCATGAGATGCCTGCACCTGCTATGTCCTCCTATCCCCCCCACCACCACTGTGAGGCTAAGGGGCATATTCATCATTACTTAATTTATACAAAAGCAGGTCAAAAATAAAATTTTCACCTCATTTTGTGTAATTGACGTTTCAGGGCTATTTATCATTCATGTAACGCAGGAGATATCACAGATATCTCCTGGTTATAATTGTGCCTCAATAATTTCCACAGTATACAGTCCCCATACTATAGTATTATATGGTCCCCATACTATAGTACTATACAGTCCCCATACTATAGTATTATACGGTCCCCATACTATAGTACTATACAGTCCCCATACTATAGTACTATACAGTCCCCATACTATAGTACTATACAGTCCCCATACTATAGTACTATACGGTCCCCATACTATAGTACTATACGGTCCCCATACTATAGTACTATACAGTCCCCATACTATAGTACTATACGGTCCCCATACTATAGTACTATACAGTCCCCATACTATAGCAATATACAGTCCCCATACCATAGTACTATACGGTCCCCATACTATAGCGCTATACGGTCCCCATACTGTAGCACTATACGGTCCCCATACTGTAGTACTATACAGTCCCCATACTATAGTACTATACAGTCCCCATGCTATAGTACTATACAGTCCCCATATTATAGTATGTATGGGGATAGTATACTATAGTATGGGGACATAGAAATTATGAAATTCATCAAGTCCTGAAAAAGCATTTTTTCTGGAACATGACAGTGGTACTGTATGCCATCCTGAGATGGCATACAGCACCCGATACAGCAGAGGATCCCTCCCTGCTGTGTCCTCTGCTGTGTCCTGCCTGGCTCTCCCTCCCGGCTCCCAGAAAAGTCCTTCTCTGAGCCGGGGCAGGAGAGGGCACAGCCGCGGGGTCAGCAGCGGCGGGGTCCTACAGCGGGCCCCTGGTGTGATGGGGAGAAGGCCAAGTCTCCAGCAGCAGCAGCTTAGCCGAGTAGGTCCCCCGCACAGCAGAGGCGGCTGGGTTCCTACTCGGTGCAGCAGTTCTCAGCGCGGGGGGGAGGATGGGCGCACAGTCTCCGGCGGCCGTGGGGCAGCTTTACAAGGTGGGAGTGACAGACACCGGCAGGGTTAGTTGGAGGGAGGGCAGACAGGCGGGGGGCTCAGTCTCTCTTCGCATGCGCAGCTTGAAGACAGGCAGTGAAAACTGAAGAGGGACAGGAGAAAAGTCTATCACTTCCATGATAGATTAGGGCAGGAGGCATGATGAATGAGGCAAGATGAATGAGGCAAGATGAATGAGGCAAGATGAATGCCTCCTAAACTGTGTTTGAACTCTTAGCGAGTTCAAACCATAATTATCACAAGTGATAATTATGTTTTTTATGAATAGGCCCCTGAATGTCCTGTCTGTGTTTTGTTTTTTTTGGCATTTCCTTGAACCACCATAATAAGAATTTATGAGGGGCTGTGTTTGACCTTTTCTCTCCCTCATTATGGAACAATGTCCCAACTGCTGAGCTGACAGGTCAGATGGGTACGATACAGCCAATCAGTCAGAGATATCGTCATGCAGCGATGGAACCAAACAGCTGGATCGTGCCACCAGCAACTTACATGAAGTTAGGGGAGTGCAATATTCTTCTCCTTATAAATGACACAATATACTCATGGCACCTAGAAATTCCCATAAAACAGGGACACTTACCAGTTACAGAGGGAGACCCCATGGTTGCATTTAAGATTGTTATTGTGCTTGAAGAATAGCTCATAGTAATGCAGTATAAATCTATAGAAAGTGTTGGTTCTTTTCAGCAAATCATCCACCTATATGAAGGCATCGCCTTTTAAGACTCATTTATCAAAGTGGCCACATATTATAATGAAGTTATTTATGCATTATAGATTTATATGTATCTGACCTTTTGCTGCATAAACCGTGGATGTAAAGGGGAGAATAATCTATTCAGTCCTTCCAATCTCAGTATTGTAAATCATGTTAGTTTATGGAAACCCGTCGTCTATTGTCAGAACTTCAATAATCCAGTGATGGCAGCTTCCATAGACTTTATATCTGGATATAGGCAGGATAACAAAATGTAATATAACTATTGCAGGATCTATGGGCAGCTAATGGCATTGGCATATGATGTGTTCCTGGCCCATAGTCCATAAGACCTATACACGCCCCCTATGTACTATGTGTAACATTATTATACCCTATGGCACCTCCATGTAAGCACATGGGAAATTACTTAATGTAATGTCTGGTGCAAAATAAAATCTACTGCACAATATGTGGGATCTTCCCAAAGACGTTCACTAATATTCAAGTCTACAAACCGGAAGGGCCAAAATCGTCATCTTTCATTCTTGTAAGTACTTCATGGATGATTGTGGTCTTGCTGAATTAATCGGCCCCAGGGGCAAATGCAGGATTTTTAAGGGGGCGTTTCTATATATATATATATATATATATATATATATATATATATATATATATATACTGTATATATATATATATAATGTGTGTGTATATCTATCTATATTCATATATATATATATATATGTGTATATCTATCTATATCCATATATATATATATATATATATATAACAGTACACACACAAGCATATATATATATATATATATGTGTGTGTAGGTGTACGAGGTCTTTAGCGACTGACGTAGATAATACAAACTAATATGTGTTACAATTAGGGATGTGCATGCTCGGTTTTGCTTGAATTTACTCAGTTCTTATCGCCACTTTACCGCAAATTTGGATTTATTATATTGGCTATCCAAAACACATGATAGGTGATAGCCAATAAAATGCCGTTTAAAGATCCGAGTAAATCCGAGTAAAACTGAACCCGCTCACCCCTAGTTACAATATACAAATGTATCATCAAGGTGCTTCATAAATCATCTAAGAGCATATGTGTAATTAATATTTACAGGTTGAGTCTCCCATATCCAAATATTCCGAAATGCGGAATATTCCGAAATACGGAATATTTTTAGCATGACTGAGATAGTGAAGCCTTTGCTTTCTGATGGTTCAATGTACACAAACTTTGTTTAAAGCACAAATTATTAAAAATATGGTATAAAATAACCTTCAGGCTGTGTGTATAAGGTGTATATGAAACATAAATGAATTTCATGTATGTACACACACTTTTTTTAATGCACAAAATTATTAAAAATATAGTATACAATGACCTTCAGGCTATGTGTATAAGGTGTATATAGTACATAAATGCATTCTGTGTGTATATTGGGGTCCTATTCCCAAGATATTTCATTATTTTATGCAAATATTCCAAAATACGGAATATTCCGATATCCAAAATACCCCTGGTCCTAAGCATATTGGATATGGGAGACTCAACCCGTATAACAATTTATTAAATATAACTTACAAATAAACTATAGAATGCTGAGCCTGTGCGTATTTTCAAGGAGCTTTAGCAATGACCTTTAGGTCTAGGTAGGCGCAACAGGTGTATCTCACAAAGTGCACTGTGACGCCAGCCTGTAATGTGTTATGACGCCAGCCTGTAATGTGTTATGATGCCAGCCTGTAATGTGTTATGATGCCATAATGGTGTGCCGCACATTTGCTTGATATGTGAGGGTGACGCTTTGCCCCCCTGTATAGCTCCGTGTGGCGTGAATAAAAGATATGGGCTATCATGCTGGCCGGTGACTTTCTAACGACAGCAACAGCGCCATTAAATTCATCCTTAACAAAGTAGCTGTAGATCCCGGGTCTGCCCGCAGAGCGTTCTGTGACTTCCATTAACTCGCAATTTTGTTTATATTAAAAGCCTTTTAATGAAATTGCTGCTCACAATATTTAAGTGCAAAGTGGAAATATTTCAGCGTGGACCTGGCTCCCCCTCTTCATTTACCCAAATAACGGATCTCAGTGAGAACACAAAGTAAATTAGCACTTTAGTGAGCAGGTACCCGGGGGAAATATCTGCGCTATGTACCGCTGGCAGATTTCTTTCATTTTATTTATTTTCTAGCAATAGTAACAAAACAAATGAAGAGAGAGACAAATACTATTGTTAAGGATCATAAGTGTCTACACTGCGAGTCATGTACTTCATTAGTCCTGTTCTCAGTCCATAGGGTCTTATTATGACCCATTAGCAGATACGCACAGAGACGCTGTGCAGTCACTAAGTCATAAGCAACGATGTCGACATTTGTAATGTCGGCACTAGATGGTTGACATTCGTGATGTTGACTAAAATGACATCAGTGTCGACGTGGTCAATGTCAGTATTTAGTCATACTTACCCTCTCTCCCGGAAGTTGCAGGAGACTCCTGAATTTTCGAGTAGCCCCCCCCACTCCTCCGGAAGAGTGGATCTCCCACACCCCTCTGCTTCCTAGTGAAGTGGGCAGGATGGGGAGATGATTGGTGGGAATCGCGGCTCCGTATGGAGGGGCGGGGCTAAGTGACATTCTGACGCAGAAATTACATAGGAGCTCAGCCCTGCTCCTTGAAGTGGCCAGCTGCGGGCTTCTCCCGGAGAGATTTAAAAAGTCAGCAAGTATGCTTCATAACCTTGTCGACATTGCCATGTCGACATAATGATGAATGTCAATATAATATACCACACCCACAGATACAAAAGGCGGGATGAGACTGCACCAGGAGAGACAGCCCAGAGACTGCACCAGGAGAGACAGCCCAGAGACTGCACCAGGAGAGACAGCCCAGAGACTGCACCAGGAGAGACAGTATTATAAAGCGCTCCCTACTATTACCTATTTTCGTCAGCTCCTACTCTTGTAGATGAGGGGGGCTGATGCCGCTGAAAACGGGAGGGAGTGTGGAATTACTTACCCTGGTCACTCGCTCCTCCTGGCCAGGTCCCAGCGCCTGCACAATCGATCTCTCTGGCGCCGGGAACGGCGCATGTGCACTGGCGGCGGGAAGCCGTGCATACCACCGGCATCCAAAGGGCTGCATCAGCTGCAGCCACTAGGAGCCGGTTAGGGCTGGCGGAAAGGCAGAGTAGTTACCGCCTAATAGCAGCCCGGACTGGCAGTGCCAAGGGGAGGAGACACCTCCCCCAGGGCTGCCTGTTGTATATGTGACTGGCACTCAATACACTGAGTCACAGGCTGCACTGACTACACTGAGTCACAGGCTGCACTGACTACACTGAGTCACAGGCTGCACTGACTACACTGAGTCACAGGCTGCACTGACAACACTGAGTCACAGACTGCACTGACTACACTGAGTCACAGGCTGCACTGACTACACTGAGTTACAGACTGCACTGACTACACTGAGTTACAGGCTGCACTGACTACACTGAGTCACAGACTGCACTGAGTCACAGGCTGCACTGAGTCACAGGCTGCACTGACTACACTGAGTCACAGGCTGCACTGACTACACTGAGTCACAGGCTGCACGGACTACACTGAGTCACAGGCTGCACTGACTACACTGAGTCACAGGCTGCACTGACTACACTGAGTCACAGACTGCACTGACTACACTGAGTCACAGGCTGCACTGACCACACTAGTCACAGACTGCACTGACCACACTGAGTCACAGACTGCACTGACTACACTGAGTCACAGGGTGCACTGACTACACTGAGGTGGTGGATTTTGCTGGGGGAAGGGGCTGCAGCCTCGCAGCCCCTAGGCAAAATCCACCACTGCCTATTTTATATGTATAGCCCCCCCAATGTGTATTCTATATTTCATAGCCTTTTATTTCCACTAAGCAATACAGATTTCGTTTCATGTCCATTACTAGCCAACCTGTGACTCTCCCGCTTTTGTGGTGCTACTGATCTCAGCATTTTCCAAATGTAGGGACTTGTAATCCCTTAGTAACTGGAAATAACCACAAGTTGACCAAGGCACAGGTTCTCAAACTCTGTCCTCAGGACCCCAAACAGTGCATGTTTTCCAGGTCTCCTCACAGAATCACAATTGAAATATTTACCTCCACCTGTGAATCTTTTAAAATGTGTCGGTGAGTAATGACTACACCTGTGCACCTGCTGGATGACCTGGGAAATGTGTCAGTGAGTAATGAGTACACCTGTGCACCTGCTGGGTGACCTGGGAAATGTGTCAGTGAGTAATGAGTACACCTGTGCACCAGCTGGGTGACCTGGGAAATGTGTCAGTGAGTAATGAGTACACCTGTGCACCTGCTGGGTGACCTGGGAAATGTGTCAGTGAGTAATGAGTACACCTGTGCACCTGCTGGGTGACCTGGGAAATGTGTGAGTGAGTAATGAGTACACCTGTGCACCTGCTGGGTGACCTGGGAAATGTGTCAGTGAGTAATGAGTACACCTGTGCACCTGCTGGGTGACCTGGGAAATGTGTGAGTGAGTAATGAGTACACCTGTGCACCTGCTGGGTGACCTGGGAAATGTGTCAGTGAGTAATGAGTACACCTGTGCACCTGCTGGGTGACCTGGGAAATGTGTCAGTGAGTAATGAGTACACCTGTGCTCCTGCTGGGTGACCTGGGAAATGTGTCAGTGAGTAATGAGTACACCTGTGCACCTGCTGGGTGACCTGGGAAATGTGTCAGTGAGTAATGATTACACCTGTGCACCTGCTGGGTGACCTGGGAAATGTGTCAGTGAGTAATGAGTACACCTGTGCTCCTGCTGGGTGACCTGGGAAATGTGTCAGTGAGTAATGAGTACACCTGTGCTCCTGCTGGGTGACCTGGGAAATGTGTCAGTGAGTAATGATTACACCTGTGCACCTGCTGGGTGACCTGGGAAATGTGTCAGTGAGTAATGATTACACCTGTGCACCTGCTGGGTGACCTGGGAAACGTGACCTGTGTGGGGTCCTGAGGACCGAGTTTGAGAACCACTGCCATATTGTGTATATGAGGTAGGCAGACGCTGTCCCAGCATTCACCTCTTGAATTCGATGTACGGTCACAGAGAAGCCTCTTTGCTGCAGCCTGACCCTTTGTCGCTGCCTTGAGGCACTGAGGTACTGAGGCACTGAGGTAATACACTGACCAATGCTTTATGCAGCAACTTTTTTTTTTTTTTTTAACTATTATGAAAAGGTTATCGCCGCGCACGATTTCTGGAAAATAGAGATTCATAATTATACAAAACTGTTATTCCCAGGAGAGTTTTGGCCTCAGTAAATGTTACATTATTACGTATTGTAGTCAAATATATTTATAATTATTATATAAGAGAAATAGGCTTTATTTACATATTACATTTAATTACTAAAATTCAGGAGTAAATTGTTAAAGCAGACAAATTATTTCTACTTCGTTCTGGATTGAATTGCCACATACGACAGTTCCTTTGGGAGCCCGCGCTTACCCGTTGCATTGGGTACACTCTAGACCTGCCTAGGTTCTACTATTATTATATTTTATGTATATGGCACCACAAGGGTTCCTCAGCGCCATACAAAGTACATAAACAAATGAACACACCAAATAATGTCATTACCGGTACCAAATAATGCAGGACAAGTACATGGTTTATAAACTTTGCTGCATTAGCGATTATAACACTTAAATAAACAGCAGAGAGTCAGCAACAAAGCGTTAGATGCTGTTGTGCGGAGTTAGAAGTATATGATAGTATAAATAAGTCTAGGAGAAGCACATGAGGAAAGAGGGCCCTGCTTGTGAGCGCTTACATTCTAATATATAGGTTTGCACCCACTAATATCGTTAATGTGCTGCACACAGCTCCTTTCCTTCAGGGCCACCAGGAAATATGTCTCAGAGGTCTGTTTTTAGTTTCTGGGCAACAGGAATCCTCCCCCCAAGTGCATGCCTACATCAAATAGAAAAAAAGTTTTTATATACAGTATATATAGAGGTATCTGGTGCCTGGCAGTTACATTTAACAGAATTTGTACTGTAACACCTGGGGGTCTTTTCATCGTCACTTCATTTATACAAAAGCAGGTGAAAATTAACACCTTCACATACTTTTGTATAAATTAAGTGTCAGGGCCATTCATCAAGTCCTGAAAAAGCATTGTCTTTGGAACTTGATGGTGTTACTGAACGCCATCCTGAGATGGCGTACAGCCCCCGAATAATCTTCACAGGTTACCATTTACACGGCAGCCTGTGAAGATTTCCAAAGCAGCCAGCAAAGGGGTCTATTGGGATCCCTCCCTGCTGTGCTTAACTCCAGGAGCTTAGCGCTCCGGGGCACCGCAGCGCTGTAACACTAACCTGCTCGTGATCCTGGCTCCACAGCACCGCTCCGGAGAAGGGAGAGGAAACAGGTGAGTGGTAGCGGAGAGGGGAGGGGGGGGGGTTGCAAAGTGGACACCGGGGAAAGCTTATGTCATAGTAGCAGGGGCAGAAATGACACAGAGGACACGAGGGATTACACACAGCAGTGTGGTTAGCTTGTGGCCACAGACGTCGGCAACTGCGGGGAAATCCATAGGGACATGGCAGGTGTAGTGGGAAAATTATCACTTTTCCAAAAAACTGACTCCACAAAAAGAGCAGCTTTTCGGAAGTGATACTTTAGGCAGTGATACATGATGAATGCCTCTGAACAGTTTTTTAAACTCGCAGTTTAAGACATAATAATCACCAGTGAATATTATGTAAAGATGAACAGACCCCCGGACACCTGTATACTGTATTTCTGCCTTGTTAGGTGATGGGGTCAGATTAACTTACTGGGAAAGATTCTATGATCGCTATTGAGTCTTGTCTGCACCCGAGACTTTGGTCTTATTCCAAAAAAAAAGGTGTTATTTTGGGTAAACCCCTAAGGCCTGTGGTGTAGGTGTGTTGAACCTAGTTTCCTCCCCAATAAACACACTAGTAAACAGGGTCGCTCCCGTGTCCAACCCTGGTTGCTACCCCTGGTTGGATTCCCGGGTTACTCGACCCAGGTTATTTTTTTGGGACCACCTTCCACTTAGCTGCGACCGGGGTTGACCCGGTAAAATCCAGGGTTATTGCGGCAGTGGAAAAGGGGTATAACTCAGCCCCCTGCAGCTTCTGTTTATATGCACGGCGGCTTGTGCTGAGTCTGTTACTGCTCACCGCGCAATTAGTATCTTTGGTGGGGTGTGGCTTGTGTCGTGTGGGCGTGGTCTGCATGTAAGAAACTCCCATTTCCACTATGGTGATACTGTGGCGCTGATCAAAATAGCATCAGCGGGGCACAGAGATTTCTAAAACTGCACTTCAGAAATGAAGAAGTGGGCAAGCGGGTGGCCGTTCGGGCATCATCATCCTGCAGGGTCTATGTGTAGGCCTGGGAGTGCAGTCACATTATTAATCTGTCCCTGCACTGCCAACATCAGAACAAACTGCAGTGTGGGTTACAGTATACCCTGTCCAAATGCAAGAATTACTGGTGATCAGAGCTTCTGCCACCTGATTGTACAGAGGTACCGTACACCATCCCACACGTACCCACTGCCCCACACGTACACCGCCCCACACGTACACCGCCCCACACGTACACCGCCCCACACGTACAATGCCCCACACGTACAATGCCCCACACGTACAATGCCCCACAGGTACACACTGCCCCACACATACACTGCCCCACACGTACACTGCCCCACACGTACACTGCCCCACACGTACACTGCCCCACACGTACACCGGCCCACACGTACACTGCCTCACACGTACACTGCCTCACACGTACACTGCCCCACACGTACACTGCCCCACACGTATACTGCCCCACACGTACACTGCCCCACACGTACACTGCCCCACACGTACACTGCCCCACACGTACACCGGCCCACACGTACACTGCCCCACACGTACACTGCCCCACACGTACACTGCCCCACACGTACACTGCCCCACACGTACACTGCCCCACACGTACACTGCCCCACACGTACACTGCCCCACACGTACACCGGCCCACACGTACACTGCCCCACACGTACACTGCCCCACACGTACACTGCCCCACACGTACACCGGCCTCACACGTACACTGCCCCACACGTACACTGCCCCACACGTACACTGCCCCACACGTACACTGCCCCACACGTACACCGGCCCACACGTACACTGCCCCACACGTACACCGCCCCACACGTACACCGCCCCACACGTACACCGGCCCACACGTACACTGCCCCACAGGTACACTGCCCCACACGTACACTGCCCCACAGGTGATTGCTTTTAACACTGTTATATGGATATAAAAAAATAATAATCATTTACTTGGAAGTCATCATAAAGCTGAATCTCAGGACTGTTTTATTCAAAGTAACATTCAGGTGTGTAATTAGTAACGTTTTTCCTTTGGTGGTGTAATATTACTGTACATCATTAGGAAGATAGTGTAAAATACAATTGAGTTAATACCTTTTTATAGGTAGGATACTTGAAGTAGTAAATTAGCTCATTGCATGGATCAATATGCACCATGCAGATAATTCTTGTAAATGACCACTCAAACTGTGATTAGACTTAAGGGATAACTTAGTAACGATTACTTATCTGATGTCTAAGAGCTGTCTGCAGACTTAAGTCCTGGTCAAACTTTCTGGCTAGACACGTAGTAATCTGTTGGCTGTAAATAAGCTTTGAGATAGTGTAAAGTGTGAGTAAGTAGTTTGCATTGCCTGATTGATGCTGCGTCATGGCTGAAACGACTGACATCTCCGTCACAGGATTAATAACATGCAGGATCCAGAATCTCACAGTTCCCTTTTTCCAGAGCAAAGCTACCTCCTCTCAGGCTCCTATTTACTAAAATCCGCATATCAGATGTGGTTGTAGTGTGATATTGTCGCCGGAAATATCACAGCACAGTAGTGTACGAAGATTCTCCAGCAGGGACTGCGCCTGCGATAAACTTCTGTCCCTGCGAATCCACATCACATACTTCTAACTGTATTTTTCCCAAAACAAAAACAGTGAGGTGTGAACGCATTCGCATCCGTTTCATTAACCCCTCCACCCGCGTGAATGCCATCGCCCCCCGTGCCACCCCCGCGCAATATGAGCACATAATTCCTCGCGTTCCAAACTCACTGGAATCAATTCAATTACCTGCAATTTGCCACCTGAATATTTGCCGTACACAGTACTTTCTGCAGCGTTTCCCAAACTCCGTCCTCAAGGCACCTCAAGAGCCCAAGTTTTAAGAATATCCATACTTAAGCACAGGTGACTTAATTAGTGCCTCAATCAGTTTGATTTTACCAGATAGCCTTAAAACATGGACTGTTAGGGTGCTTTGAGGGCCGGGGTTGGGAAACCCTGCGCTACAGTAAATGGCGATTTGCGATCACCGATTCTGTGCGCACCTCTTTGGAAGCAAATACAATTTCACGATGTCGGGGGTCCCACGATCTGCCATTCCGGAAAGCGATGAACAGTACATTGCTCCTGACTGGTTTGAGCCCATTTTCTTAGTGGAGCGTAATAGAAGCATTGTTTAGTTTCAAATATGTTTTAAGACTCACTTATTATTAGACATGTGTGCGGACCCCTACGTTTTAGTTTTGGCAAAGGCACCCTCAAGTGTTTTGTTTTAGTTTTGGTTTTCTTGAAAAAATTTCTAAAAAAAACAGCTTTAATCATGTAGCTTGGACCTGTTTTATTCCTACAGTATTATTACCATCAATAACATTCATTTTCAGTCAATGTGGACCAGCTCACAGTCCTGATATCACGAAGGAGGGAACTTCAGTGGAATACAGATTACGCAAGATCCAGTTTTCACATCTTAGGCCCTCATTCAGAGCCGCTCGTTAGCGGCAGTACGCTCGTTCCGAGCGATGTTTGCACATCTGCGCATGCGTACGCTTTTTAGTACGCATGCGCGAACCAGTCAGTGCGGCCGAAAATCCTTTGTACGCTATATAGCGAGTGCCTGCTATTTTGAGTGACAGAATGAGGCGTATGTGGGTGGTAACAGGGGAAGGTGCTTGAAAATGGGGAGTGGAGATCCGAACGCAGGCGTGCTTAAAGGTCAAAACGGGCGTTTTATGGGTGTGTATATTTAAAACAGCAGCGTCATTGACCACGTCACTGGGTTATTTTATAGCCAGAACTGCACGCAAATTTGTGGTAGCAAACACCAACCACAAGAATAGCGAGCAGTTCATACGCTGGTCGATGTACTCGATTAATCTAATAAATAGCGGACATGACGTAGGATGCGTGCGGCCAGGGGGCGTTTTTAACAAATAAACGAGCGTATGTTTTGCTCGTTCGTTCAGACTTAGAGGTGTGAACAGACTGCAATGTGCGTACGGATCATTTGAATAGCCACCCCTTGTTTTTAAACGAACGACCGCAAATAGCGTCCGGCTCTGAATGAGGGCCTTAGTTCCAAATTGTGAGAAGACCGGGTCAGGACACGGTTTCACTCGGAACCCCAAAGTGATTACAAACCGGGACTTGGTTCATCTCTGAACCACTTTGTTCGGGTGTGTTCAGTTTTCTCACCAACCAAACCGCTCATCTCTATAATATATAATATACGACCAGCCTCATCCCTATAGAATAGAGAAAGATATACAAGATATACATACAAAAGATTGATTTCAAGTAGAAAATTCTGTCCCTACCATTCCATGTATTTATCATTTTTAAAGTTCCTGAATATAGTTGTAATCTACCGTACGGGTTGGCTATAATTTGGTGACGTGATTAGGGTGTTGATAAAACGGTCCCGGCGGTGCATCGATCATTTACCTGCTAGCGGGGCTCCGGCAGTGTCTTCTGGGAAATATTTACCAGTCAGTATGTTTGATCTTCCATATCGGGAATTACAGAAACATTTGGATATATTAACATACAGATCGATATAGTAGGTAGATGTGAATATATGGACTATTTGCACAAAGCAAACAAAATCCTTCCAAATCTAACATATTGTGACTCCGTACACAGCTAAATAGGATGTACATTTATACCTCTTTTGCACCAAAAATCCGGGTCCGACATGGTTCCAAACTTCCAATCCAGGTCAGACCCCATTTACACTGCACCTTCGATCTGGGTTACTCCCAGGTCAGCCCTGTTCACACTGAACCCAGGTCTGCCAGCTAAACCTGTGAGGTCATAAAAAGTTGGAGGTGACTGCTCCAAAGCCACCAATCAGCTCATTTTAGGCATAACCCAGGTTGGATAACCTGGGTTATCCCGTTTACACAGCACCATTACCCGGGTCCATCCTGGGTCCAACCCTGGTAGCTACAGTACCTGGGTTGGATTGCTGGGTCACTTGACCCGGGTTATTTTTCAGGGACCCTTTTACACCGAGCTGCGTCCCAGGTAGACCCAGCAAAATCAAACAAAAATGGCAGCTGCTCAATCAATCCAGCAGTACTAATCAGGTGCATGAAAGGGAGGGGTCACACTAAGTAGAAAAAGGAGGGGGATTTAACCCCCTATTGTACCTCAGCACACTGAATAATACCTGCAACAATATATGAAGACTATATGGTCATAGAAATTCAGAGATATTAGTTGCATGCATTTGCAAATACATGGGAGGCTGCTGGGCCACGTCACGGCTTCTCTGTTACCAGTGTGAGGGGCGGGTGCGGTGCAATGCCTGCTGCCGTGCAGGTGTACGTCTGTTACTTACCTTGCGTCGCACCCTCTCACCTTCAGGCCGTGTGTTGAGCAGACGGTCCTGGAACCTCCGAATAGAACACGGACACGATGACCTAGGGGGAAGGAGACGAGGTGAGTACCGTCCTTCCTCACGTCGACCGACGCGCCCTACTGAACCGGGGGATAAATTCAGGTTTTAAGTGAAGATCATCATTGGCACTTTTGGCCTCAGATCCCGAATTTTCACCTATCGGTACTCACGCACCAGGTGAAGATCCGTCCTTGCACCGGGTTGCAAGGTTCACCGTCCGCCCAGAAGGAAGGAGATAGGTAGTGACAAACAAACAGGGAGAGACAGTACACACAGATATTTCTCACCGTGTCCACTCTTGCTCTTCGTCCGCTCACTCGCCTACAGGTCCCTGTAAGGAGATACACAACACAGCCGTGCAGGGCCTAAACCTATGTCAAGCAACTACACATACTAAAACGGCATCACCCTCAACCTACAGTGTGTGTAGTGCGACAGATATAACAAAAACTAAACATTTGCCCTGCACGGAACACCAAACACAGACTAAATACACAAGAGCAAAACACAGTGCTGTCCCTTTAAATGTCTGCTACCTATCCAGAGCTGGCCAGCTCCTCTTCTCGGTGACTGGGGAAACCACTACCTCATGGGTGGAAGCCGTACAGCTCTCCACCACTGCTCACACCTCTAATCATCTATGCGGGGGCTACCTAATGGGCTCAGGGCCCTGGACCTAACGCCCAGGGTCTTACCAGCGGCTCAGGGCTTATGCCTGCCTACTGTGGGGTACTCAAGGGACTTGGGCCTACTGCCCAGAGTCCCGCTCTATTTTGCAGCTCAGGCCTAGTGGCCTGCCTAACGGTGGGCTCTGGTAGTGGCCTGGGCCTAATGTCCAGACCACTTTTATTGGGGCTCAAATATAGGGCCTAGTGCCCTCCTGTATGGGTACAGGCCTACGCCTGGTTTATGGCCACGGGCCTAGTGCCCGCCTACTCGATCATTTAGTGGCCTGGGCCTAGTACCCAGGCCACTCACACCTTATTAC
This sequence comes from Taudactylus pleione, assembly GCA_031769625.1. Classification (NCBI taxonomy): domain Eukaryota; kingdom Metazoa; phylum Chordata; class Amphibia; order Anura; family Myobatrachidae; genus Taudactylus; species Taudactylus pleione. Next base: position 314,174 of record JAUIMM010000485.1, read on the forward strand.
GGGCCAATCCTTTTATAGGGCCTAATGCCCACTATAGTGCCCCGGGCCTTGTGCCCGCCTAATTACCCACGGGCCTAGTGCCCGACAACGCTCCACGGGCCTAACGCCCGACAATCCTGGCGGTCTAGGGAGGGGGTATATGGTGGGCCTCACGGAGGGCCTACCTGCTACGTTGGAAGAGGCTGCGGGGGGAAGCTTCGTGACGCTCTTTCACTTCCCACCCCCGCAGTCCTCTCCGGTCCTCAGCCGCATTCTTCTGCCGCTGGCCCGTCCTGGCCAGCGACGCCGCCTCTTCTTCTCTTCCTCCAGCCGGCGCCGCCTGTCTTCTCTCTTGACAGCGGCGTCTTCTGGCCTCTTCCGCGGCCGCCGCCCCTGTTGCCGCGCCGATCTTCCACTCTTCGGGAGGTCTTCTCTCCTCCCTCTCCGCCGCCGAACAGACTTTTCCCGCTCTGCGCCGTCTAATATAAGACGGCGCGAGTGGGCGGGGCTATGACGCGGCGAGCCGCGATTGGCTCGTCGCGTCCGCCTCTGATTGGCTGCTGGCCCGCGAGCCAGATTTGGCTCGCGGCCAGAGCCAAACGCCCGCCGCGCCCAACGCCAGACCGGCGCTGGGAGCAAGTACTCTCTCCCAGCGCCGGCTACCCGCCGCTTCTTGGCTGCCGGGTGCCAAGCTCCGCTGAGCTTGCGCCCGGAGCCAAGCTTCTCCCGGCGCCACAGTACCGCCGGCACTGGTGATAGGGACCAGGCGGTCCCTTCACCAGGTGCCCGCGGTATCTGCACCGACGCTAGGGACATTACTGTCCCAGCGCCGGCAACGGATGTGTCCCGCAGAGGACACATCCCCCCTGCCTGCCCCTGCACCTCGGCTGATGCTGGGATCAAACACGTGATCCCAGCACAGCCTTCCACACCAGCAGTCCCTAACACTAAGGGGTTCACTTCCGGGGCGCAGTGCACCCCAAAAAAGTCCAGCCCAGGACCCCCCCAGGCAGTGCCAGATTAAGGTCTACATGGGCCTGGAGCTGAAAATGATGAAGGGCCTATTGTGTGCTGCTGCAGGTGAATGTGATAACCTCTGTGGCAGTGTGGCAGTGATGTGGGGGCATGCCTAGTGGATGTGGTCAGCACAGGGGGTGTGGCTATCCATGGTGGCATAACTTGCGCCTACTTTTAACAACTTTATAGAGCTATAACAAAAAAGGTTTGTTTTTTTGGTGAAAGGGCAAACACAGCTGCCATCCCCGGCCTGCGGCACCTCTGAAGGCTATTATTGATCATCATCACCCCTCATTGAGGCAGCAGCTCCCTATATACACACACACACAGACATATATACATATATATATATATCAGTATGTTTGTACCTTGACAAAGGGACAGGTGCATCCTGAAACGTTGGTGGTGTTACAATGTGTATGTAATACACATTTTCTATTTACACAAATCTCCGAGTGCCGCAGCTTGTTTGTGTCGGTCTACATGGATTCTCCCTGAAGGCACCGGAGTTGATGAATACCTGACAGGAGAATGCCAATCCGAGTGGGAGTGTATATAATATATACATATATATATATATATATATATATATATATATATATATATATATAAATATATACACACACACATACACTGTATGTAAAACACTTAGGTATTCATATATAAGAATCGGGATGCTACAGGAACCGAAGAGGATGTGAAACCCTTCATTTTGTGAGTAATAAATTAGTAAATGAGGATTGTGTCAGGGTGTCTTTAATAAAATATAATATTTGGTGTGAGAGTCCAGTTTTTTATTGGATTACAGGTGCCAGAGGACCCTTAATGTCCGAGAATACTGGCACCTGTGGTCTGACAAGTGCCATCTTCCCCAGGCAGGCTTGCTGGGACCTTTAGTCCACCTGTAATGAACAATATTTTCTATTTATTTACACTATTACCAATGCACGCAAAGTCTCGGGGGTGCGCAGATTATAATATTATATATATACATACATACATACATACACACACATTATATATATATATACATACACACATACAATATACACATTATGTATGTATGTATATAAATATATATACACACATATGTACTTGTATACATACACGCACATATGTACATACATACACACGCACATATGTACATACATACACACACACATATGTAAATACATACACACACATACATACAATATACACATTATGTGTGTATGTATGTATATAAATATATATACACACATATGTACATACATACACACACATATATGTACATACATAGGTGGCAGACAGTACACTGACTTGTGGGAAGGAATGCTGGTTTCTTCTCTCGGCTGGTGAAAGTTCCCTCCTTCCTTTGCAGGGCAGCTCACCCTCCACTCCATAGGCTGACCTTATATTGTAGTTTAATTTCTGTGCCCAGCTATTGATTATGTTGCCCAGGGAGGGGGGTAGTGGCCCTTTGGGTGAATGGGACTGTGCTTCAGATGATCCGGGGGGCCGGAGCATAAGGTGACCCAAGGGACACAACTGCAGATGGCATGGGGAACTTTTGCAATGCAGTGTCGGATTCAAAGCAGTGCAGACAGTGTTCACAGGGATTTCTTTTTTCCTGTCTGCACTGAATCCTGTGGGCCTATTTTAATAGTGGGCCTGGAGCTGTAGCTCCACCCGCCCCATTAGTAATCCGGCCCTGCCCCCAGGGCATCACACGAAAATGGAAAAAGAGTGACAGTGCAGTGTAAAGTATAGCTGTGTGTAAGTTATCATTAAATGTGGAATGAGAGGTTAAAATATATGTGAAAAAATACATGAATAATAAACAAACATAAAAGGTGATGTGAAAAGCAACTATGTGTATTAAGTGGTGATGCCCTGAGGAGGCCCAGCCAGACCAGTCCCGGGGGCCCTACGCCCAAACGCTCACCCCAAATGTAAAATATCCCAATTATAAGGCCTCATGATAAAGGCACATATATAATTTTGTCAAATGTAAGGCCTCATGATAAAGGCACATACATAAATGCATTCAAATTGAGAGCCAGCTTACCTGGGAGTTACCCCTTGGAACTCCAACTAGCACTACTAGAACCAGCATGCCCTACTAGACCCAGCAAAATCCCAGGTTTTTGCTCTGGTGTAAAAGGGATTGCTGGCTTTGCACCACGCTTTCATCCTAATGAAATATCTGTGCTAAGGAAACAGGGACCTTACGCTGTTGTCAGTGGTGTCCTATATTTTCTTTAGAGGTTTAGGAATAAGGAAATGAATGGCCTCAGGCAAAGCAAAGACACAGAAATATCTAGGTTAACATGAAACAATAATTATTGTATAACATAATTATCCTAACAAAGTAGCCAGATGCATTGTATAAATTGTCCCAGATGGCTTTTTTTTTTTAATGTATATATATTTCTGGAAATAAAGCACTTTAGTCAGAGTTATCCAACTGGGTTTGAAAGTTTATGCTAATCCCAGCAGAGTAGAGTATTCCTAATTCACCACAAGGCAAGCACGAGATAAGGCGACACACGTTACTAGGTCGGATGGATACTCGCAATATACTCAGCATACTGCCGCCAGTCCTATCCCATCAAAATCAGTCTTTTATCTGTGCGACTTTCTGAGACACCAGTCATTGACTCATTATCAGGGAAATGTGATTTGGTTTGAAATTCATCCGTCCATGTGATGTGATTTCCTAGCAGCCCTGATAAGAAGTTTTACGTGATTAATGCCCTACTTTCCTGCTGTTTAAATCATTGTTATCTAAGCAGGATATTCACAGTACTGAGAACATGGCGGCTAATGATCTAAAGGAAGAAGGAGATACATGAGAAGTCTGCAGTTCTTTATTATGCAACATGTACACACACACCCAATAATGTATGGATGGGACAGGTATATGGGGGTGCTGTATGGGTGGGACAGGTATACGGGGGTGCTGTATGGGTGGGACAGGAATATGGGGGTGCTGTATTGGTGGGACAGGTATATGGGGGTGCTGTATGGGTGGGACAGGTATATGGGGGTGCTGTATCAATGGGACAGGTATATGGGGTGCTGTATGGATGGGACAGGTATATGGGGGTGCTGTATGGATGGGACAGGTATATGGGGGTGCTGTATGGATGGGACAGGTATATGGGGGTGCTGTATGGATGGGACAGGTATATGGGGTGCTGTATGGATGGGACAGGTATATGGGGGTGCTGTATTGGTAGGACAGGTATATGCGGTGCTGTATGGGTGGGACAGGTATATGGCGGGTAGCAGCCATTACTATAGATGGGACACATTGTATGGGGTCCTACTATCTGATCTTTCATATCTTTGTAGTAACTATGTATGATATCTGCTGGTAGTAATTTAATCCATGTATCTGAAGGATCATATTGCCTGTGAAGGCCCCCATACATGGCACGTACCTGATATCGTGCTGCACGCTCCCGCTGGGTCGTATATCGCATCCCCAGATCTTCCTGCAGAACCATCTGATCTGGGATGCGATGTACGATCCCATTCAAATGGAGGAGGGGGGATCCGGCATATCGTGCGGTCAGCGGGGACCGCACGATTGCCGGCAGTGACAGCACGATCCATCTACCGACGGATCGGCAGTCGCCCTACACAGTGCATCGCACCGTGTTTGGGCACCTTAAGCCCATATGGGTGATGGCACGATATTTGGTTGATCCGTTTCGATCTTGCAAGCTGGGAAAACCAGTAGTGATAGATGGACAGAATAAACAGGACTGCCACAAATTAGCAGCTAGATTACAGTTTGGGAATGACGTTCTATGCAGGCGATGTGTGTATTTGTCTATGTGATCGGTCAGTTGAGGTCGCGGAAGGTATATGTGAGGCGCAGTGCGGCTCAGATATCCGATGACCTATTAATGAAGCAGTGACAAAGCTTAGTACAGAATGATTTGCTGTATGAAAGGCCACCAGTAATGACTGGAGAGAAATAATGGCGTTTCCACATTCAGGAACATTTTGTATTTTTTTTGCGGAATATTTTTCTAACCTGCTTATTATTTTGTTTGTGCCGGGCGGTAACTGTTCTGTGCATTTTTAAACACACATATTTAAGACCTATAAATACCATTTGCTTTGTTTGTTCCCGAGCGCCAGGTCTGTGATTGTTAGGACTGTGTCATTACTGATCTTAGTTAAAATTGTAATTAAACCCAGCAGTGTAATCTCAGGCAATGTGGGGTAAGTTTTCATTATGGTCTACTTGAGTTTATTGGTTTAATTTTTATGGAAAAATACATAAATGCAAATAATATAAATATCACTTCTTTAATTTTTTAAAATTCAGCAACGTTGTGCGTTTACATTCAAGTCCAATGTTTGCTTTGTAACGTTATGTGGATTTCAGTTATCTTCTGCGCAGAGCATTTATTACAGGCTTTTATTAAACACATCCAGCTACATTTCCTCAGCTGCGTTACAGTAATTAAATATAAAGAATTAAAATTGTTATTGTATTTCGAAAATGTATTAGAATTATTAGAGTACTTCATTTGCCAATTGTTTTTGAGATTAATGTGTAACAAGTCATTTCCTATGTCAAGTATACAATACACCATATCCTACATATATGAACTTATAAATATAATATGTACCAACATCAGTATTCAGTAAAACATAAGTGTTTGAATAGAATGGTGATATAGCTGTAGACTATAGCAATATGAGCACAGGGCTGAAACTAGGATTTTTGTCACCGGGGGCAAGGCCATAATTTGGCACCCCCTCGCCCCCCCCCCAAAAAAATACAACATAGAGGACGAAAAGGGAGTGTGGTTTTGTGACACAGTAATGCCCCTTATAGCACATTATGCCACACATTAATGACCCTTATAACACATTATGCCACAGTAATGCCCCTTATACTTTAACCACAGTAATGCCCCTTATACACTAAGCCACAGTAATATCCCTTACACATTATGTCACAGTAATATCCCTTACACATTTTGTCACAGTAATGCCCCTTACACATTATGCCACAGTAATGCCCCTTATACATTAGGTCACAGTAATGCCCCTTATTCATTATGCCACAGTAATGTCCATATACATTATGCCACAGTAATGCCCCTTATACATTATGCCACAGTAATGCCCCTTATACATTATGCCACAGTAATACCCCTTACACATTATGTCACAGTAATGCCCCTTACACATTATGTCACAGTAATGCTCCTTACACATTATGTCACAGTAATGCTCCTTACACATTATGTCACAGTAATGCCCCTTATACATTATGTCACAGTAATGCCCCTTACACATTATGTCACAGTAATGCCCCTTACACATTATGTCACAGTAATGCCCCTTACACATTATGCCACAGTAATGCTCCTTACACATTATGCCACAGTAATGCCCCTTACACATTATGTCACAGTAAGGCCCCTTACATATTATGTCACAGTAATGCCCCATACACATTATGTCACAGTAATGCCCCATACACATTATGTCACAGTAATGCCCCATACACATTATGTCACAGTAATGCCCCTTACACATTATACCACAGTAATGCTCCTTACACATTATGTCACAGTAATGCTCCTTACACATTATGTCACAGTAATGCCCCTTACACATTATGTCACAGTAATGCCCCTTACACATTATGTCACAGTAATGCCCCTTACACATTATGTCACAGTAATGCCCCTTACACATTATGTCACAGTAATGCCCCTTACACATTATGTCACAGTAATGCCCCTTACACATTATGCCACAGTAATGCCCCTTACACATTATGTCACAGTAATGTCCCTTACACATTATGTCACAGTAATGCCCCTTACACATTATGTCACAGTAATGCCCCTTACACATTATGTCACAGTAATCCTCCTTACACATTATACCACAGTAATGCTCCTTACACATTATGCCACAGTAATGCCCCTTACACATTATACCACAGTAATGCCCCTTACACATTATACCACAGTAATGCCCCTTACACATTATACCACAGTAATGCCCCTTACACATTATGTCACAGTAATGCTCCTTACACATTATGCCACAGTAATGCTCCTTACACATTATGTCACAGTAATGCCCCTTACGCATTATACCACAGTAATGTCCCTTACACATTACACATTATGCCACAGTAATGTCCCTTACACATTACACATTATGCCACAGTAAGGCCCCATCTCCCTTCTTACCTGTCAGGGCCGTGCGGTGGGTGACCTCGGTGTGGGGATGCGGGCTGCCACACGTTGGGGAACTGTCAGTACTGCCATCATTGTAATGTGGCGCTGCTCGTGAACCAATTGGAGCTCACGGACCGGCGGCCCCTGCTGATTGGCTTCTGACCGGCACCACATTAGACTGACGGTATCTCTGTGCCTCTCAAGGCCGGGATGCGGCTCCAAACCCACAAGGGCATGCCCTGAATCAATATTGCTAGTTTAAAACTTTGTTCCCCAATATTTTTTTTTTCAACCCCAAAATTAAATAAAATTTTTTGGGGTGTCCTTAGGATTTTTTTTTAGACACAGATTACTTTTAGGGGACCGCCCCAGGGCTGCAGGCTATTTTTTTTAAGCCTGCACCCCTAAACTCCAATTCTGCACTTTTTTCCGCCATGTATTACATGGAGAAAAGTTACCTCCGTTTTTTAACAAAGACTTTTTGCATCGGTGAAAAGTTTTTGAAATTGAATACGGGGATAATTGAAATAGGCGATAATTACGTCATCGGAGATAAATTATCGCCGATAACGGACTTTTCGTCTCTAATTGAATACCCCCCATATATATATATAAGTACTGTATGTCTGTGCTATTTATTGTGTCAATTAAATTCAGTGGCTACATTCTGTATCATTTCACTGAAAGTCTAGTTTGCTATACCTTGGCCACGGATGTCCCTACAACAATGCTGGGGTTATATATTGTAGCTTATTTGATTATCATGTATTTTTAGTTTTTCTATAGCCTGGATTGAAACGAGAGTTATTTTAATAGCGCTGCACATTACTTACTCACTCCCACTTAAACTTAATATTCAGATCCCGTATCATGATATTACCTGATCTGCTAAGTGACGTTTCCCATAAAGCCAAAGGACAAATGTTTGCCTAGCTCCACAGTAAGAAGTAATTGAGCTAATACTTCAGATGCTCACACAAGTGTTTTCATAGATAAATAAATACTAATCTATTGTGTGTGTGTTTTTTTCAGGCGTTTCGGAATAATAGCTATAATATAATATATCATGACCCCACTTGAGTTCACAGAAAAACTCAAAGCGATTTATATTTTAATGCAAATGTTACCTTTTGTAAACGGATCGCCTGAACAGCGCAGGTTCCCATAGCAACGCTCACAAACTAGTAACCTGTTTGTGGGAGATGCTCCTATGGCGCGGATGTCAGGAAGCCGCTTCTGAAGGGTAAAGTTCCTTTTTTGATGTCAGATTTTTTGTTTTGTTTGGTTTAGTTTGGAAGACGCAGCATTATTCCAAGCACAATCCAGAATATATTAACTAGATTTCAATTTGTTTTGCTTTGGGAACAAATCCAAGAAAACGGTCATTACAGGAAATGGAAATACCCATTAGGTAAATGTTGTTTTAATGTTTATTTAAAACTTGCTACCTTAGAGATAGTCACTTATTCTTGCTCATACATTGATATACAGCTATTCACTTAGTATGGATATTTATATTATTTATTCTTCTGATTCAATGGATTGTTTCTCAGTCCCTGTATAGTCCATTTGGATGGATTGTAAACCAGAAAAACACGGTTTAGCCCAGTAAGCGCGGCCGGAGGGCACCGTGCCTGCGCTAAAAATATTTTCTTTTCCTAAGCGGGTGCTGTTCTGTTTTCCAAGTCCTCCGTTATGAGAGCAGGGTGGGGACATCGGCGTAAAGAGGGGCAGAAATAGGGACAGATGCGCATTGAGGTAGGAATGGACCACGGATATCGACACATCGCGATTCTTGGATTGATCCAGTAAGAACGAGGGTGGAGATTATGTTCTTACCTTCCCGTCTGGCGCCTCTTGTACTACAGCATGGATGTTGTAGTGGTTAGCATTGCTGTCTCACAGCACTGGGGTCGTGGGTTCCTTTTCCAACACAGCACAAATTGTGTGGAGTTTGTATGTTTTTCCTGTGCTTGCGTGAGTTTCCTCCAGGTGCTCCGGTTTTCTCCCACACTCCTATACTGGTAGGTTACTTGGCTCAAAAATTAGCCCTAGTGTGTATGTGTGTGACCATGTGATGGGGAATATAGACTATAAGCACTGGGGCAGGGAGTGATGTGACCCCTAGTGTGTATGTGTGTGACCATGTGATGGGGAATATAGAGTGTAAGCACTGGGGCAGGGAGTGATGTGACCCCTAGTGTGTATGTGTGTGACCATGTGATAGGGAATATAGAGTGTAAGCACTGGGGCAGGGAGTGATGTGACCCCTAGTGTGTATGTGTGTGACCATGTGATGGGGAATATAGAGTGTAAGCACTGGGGCAGGGACTGATGTGATCCCTAGTGTGTATGTGTGTGACCATGTAATGGGGAATATAGAGTGTAAGCACTGGGGCAGGGAGTGATGTGACCCCTAGTGTGTATGTGGGTGACCATGTGATGGAGAATATAGAGTGTAAGCACTGGGGCAGGGAGTGATGTAACCCCTAGTGTGTATGTGTGTGACCATGTGATAGGGAATATAGAGTGTAAGCACTGGGGCAGGGAGTGATGTGACCCCTAGTGTGTATGTGTGTGACCATGTGATGGGGAATATAGAGTGTAAGCACTGGGGCAGGGAGTGATGTGATCCCTAGTGTGTATGTGTGTAACCATGTGATGGGGAATATAGAGTGTAAGCACTGGGGCAGGGAGTGATGTGACCCCTAGTGTGTGTATGTGTGTGACCATGTGATGGGGAATATAGAGTGTAAGCACTGGGGCAGGGAGTGAGGTGACCCCTAGTGTGTATGTGTGTGACCATGTGATGGGGAATATAAAGTGTAAGCAGCACTGGGGCAGGGAGTGATGTGGCCCCTAGTGTGTATGTGTGTGACCATGTAATGGGGAATATAGAGTGTAAGCACTGGGGCAGGGAGTGAGGTGACCCCTAGTGTGTATGTGTGTGACCATGTGATGGGGAATATAGAGTGTAAGCACTGGGGCAGGGAGTGATGTGATCCCTAGTGTGTATGTGTGTGACCATGTGATGGGGAATATAGAGTGTAAGCACTGGGGCAGGGAGTGATGTGACCCCTAGTGTGTATGTGTGTGACCATGTGATGGGGAATATAGAGTGTAAGCACTGGGGTAGGGAGGGATGTGACCCTTAGTGTGTATGTGTGTGACCATGTGATGGGGAATATAGAGTGTAAGCACTGGGGCAGGGAGTGATGCGAATGAACAAATATTCTCTGTAAATCACCATGGAACATGTTTGCCAATCCTGATACTGGACCTCCAATTGGCCATCAGTACATCCTACCTGCCGACAGTCTAGCTGCCCCCTATGTGAAGGAGCAGCCAGGTTTGCATAGCTGTGGAACATGGTGTGGCCGGGGCCGTTACGCGGCATTAGGGGCAGGGGCATGACCATGTGACCGCTACATGATGCTAAGATTACCCAAATTGTGAAGCAGGGGGCGGAGCCATGTTGACGCGATTCATTGCAAATTGAGCTATCGCCCCTTACTGAGCTGTGGATAGAGATCAAATGGACGGAGATAAAGTGCCAACCAGTCAGCTCCAAACAGACTGTGGGGTCTATGTACTAAGCAGTGTTAGGAGACAGAGTGAAAAGTGATAAGTCAATGATAAGGTGCCAGCCAATCAGCTCCCAACTGTCATCTCACAGGCTGTGTTTGAAAAATGACAGTTGGGAGCTGATTGGCTGGCACCTTATCACTTTCCTATCACTTTTCACTCTGTCTCCTAACACTGCTTAGTAAATAGACCCCTGTGTTTGAAAAGTGACTGGAGCTGATTGGTTGGTACTTTATCTCTCTCCAAGGTTTAGTACATAGACCCCTTAGAGAACACTTGTTTAAATTATGAAAGTTTTACTGTCATAAATTTACATACATAAGCAGGAAATGTTTACGGGACAAACAATTCCAGGGTTGAGCTTAGTAACTAGGGATCATGGAGTGCCTGGCAGGCTTGTGGCCACGCATTATTGTACATTCCTTTGGTCATTCAGTATTCCTGTCATGGTAAGTTGCTATAACATTATAATGATTTTTAATAACGGCACTAATGAAATGATCGCCCAGATAAACCATCTGCTCACAACCTTTTGAGTCCCGGCTTTGAAATGTGACATAAAAGTATCTTTGTGCTTTCTTGGTTGATTAAATGAATTCTAATAATGCATTTGTCATAACGATGCTAATGTGTAACATCTCTGTGAAGATCTCTTAATAGATAAGTCCTGTAACCATTAATAATTGCTTAAAGTAACACTGGAGATAAGGTGTTAATGAGGATTCCAGATGTAGAACAAATGCGGCCACTATTAGGAGAGCCCTTTGTGCTAATGGTCGGAATCTGTAGCAGTGGCGTAACTAGGGTATTTGGAGCCCAGGGCAAATTTGAAAAGGGAGCCCCCCATACCCCGATGTGCGCTCGCCGAAAAAATGGGCGTGGTCACTTAAAAATGGGGCGTGTCAACATGACACACCCCTTTATTTTCACACTGAACATTCCTATCCATATGCACCTTAACCCCAGTAGTACCCCTTATACAGTACCCCCAGTATGGAGTTGTGGTCCCTCTTATGCATGCCCATAGTAGTGCCCCTTATACAGTATCCCCAGTAGTGGTCCCCCCAAATGCAGTGCCCCATGTAGTGTTCCCCCTTACACAGTGCCCCCAGTAGCAGTTTCCACAATGCAGTGTGCCCAGTAGCGGTATCCCCTTATGCAGTGCCCTTTATATGGTGCCCCCAGTAGTAGTCCTCCCCCCCCCTATGCAGTGCCCTTTATATAGTTCCCCCAGCAGTAGTCCCCCCCATGCAGTTTTCCCAGTAGTGATCCCCCCTATCCAGTGCCCCCTGTAGTGGCCCTTCCTATTATTGCCACCAGTAGTGGTCCCCCGAGTGCAGTGCCTCTACTAGTAGGCCCCTTTTATAATGCCCCCAGTGGTAGTTCCCCCCCAAGTAGTAGTCCCCAGTAGAGGTTCCCCCTCCCGATTAAGTGCCCCCAGTAGTAGCCCCCCCCCAGTAGAGGTCCTCCCAATAATGGTGCCCCCACCCCCAGTAGAGGTCCTCCCAGTAGTAGCCACCCCCCTCCCCCGTTCTGCAGATAGGTTAAAAAAAATATATATATGTATATATATATATATAAAAACCTACTTACCTGAATCCACGCTGCTGCTGCTGCTGCTCCGGTCCACGACGCCGCTCCCTCCGCCGCCCGCCAGTCCTCCCGGGCTGGCGCGCTCAGCATTATGGGACAGACGTCATGACGTCAGTCCCATTACCCACTGCAGGAGCCGGACGGAAGTCCGGCTCTTGCAGTGGGTGCTGCTGCAGTCAATGAGAGTCTATCTGACTCTCATTGGCTGCTGTTTAACACACGCATCGTCGCCAGCGCTGGCGGCGATGCGTGTGTTATGCACAGCCTGAGCCCACCTCCTGGCGCTATTGGGCAAGCGCTCAGGGGGAGGGAACGGGCTCAGGTGTGCAGCACAGGACCGGCGCAGGGAAGCCTAGTGCCGGTCCTGTGTAAATGTGTAGCGCCGACCGCAATCACTTGTGGCTAACTGGGCGGGCCGGACCGTGGCCGAGGGCACGCACCCTGCCCGACCCCCCTAGTTATGCCACTGATCAGTAGCCAGTATAAGGGAGCCGTGTCCTGTATCTGTCTGGGGCATTGCAGCTGTACTTACCTTTAGGTAAAACATTTTGTTACAGTTTCCAATTGAGGCCTCTGGTGCTACCGTTTGGCCCATAATGTGCCAGTCCCCACACGCAGTCATAGTTTGACCTCACACATCACTTAACAGGTTCAGCTGCTAAACACCCAATTGGATGGAGCATGTGGGCATCTTAGGTAGGTGGCAGATTACTGAACAGACAGCGGAGAGTTCATTTGGAGCTAAAGCCGAGTAGGTTGGATTGTCTACTCTCACAGCACCAGACAACGCTATGGTAGTTGGTGAATGTGCAGCTTATTGCAGTGCCAATCAGACCATGCCAGGCATGAAACATTAAGAGGGACAGATATTGGATAGTCATCTTATATTATTAATGGAGCGTACACACTAGACGATATGCTCCCTGAGCGATATCGTCTAGTGTGTCCCCGGCAGGGTGCGCTCAATCTCATTCATGACATTGAGCGCACCCGCTGAACGATATCATTAACGATATCGTTCAGCGCCGGGCTCTCTCCCCCATTCCACAACTTGCAGCAACATGACGACATCGTCAGGTTGGCCTGCATGTTTACTCGATGAATGATAATGACGAACAACCCGTGGGAACGCGCGTCGTCGTTATTGTTCATCGTTTTGGTGTTAAAAGTGGACGATAAAGTGGACGACTGAACTATATCGTTATCGTTCAGTCGTCCACTTTAATCGCCCAGTGTGTACGCACCATTACAGTTACTTATACAGCGCCATTCCATTGCTCCTCACAATTGGGATCACACTTTGTTAGAGACACTGGGCTTGATTCAGAGCCGCTCGTAAGCGGCCGTTCGTTCGCTCCGAGCGATGTTCACACATCTGCGCATGCGTATGGGTCGTAATGCGCATGCGCCAACCAGTCAGTGCGGTTGGAAATCGAGCGCTCGCAAAATAGCGAGTGCCTGCTAATTTGAGTGACAGAATGAGGCGTTTGTGGGTGGTAACAGGGGAAGGTGCTTGAAAACGGGGAGTGGAGATCCGAACGCAGGCGTGCCAAAGGGTCAAAACGGGCGTTTTAAGGGTGTGCATAATTAACAAAGCAGCGTCATCGACCACGTCACTTGGTTGTCTTTTAGCCTGAACTTTTCGCATGATTGCGGTAGGAAAATCCAACCACAAGCACTGCGAGCAGTTCAGACGCCTTTCGATGTACTCGATTAATCTAATAAATAGCGGAGATGACGTAGGATGCGAGCGGCCAGGGGGCGTCTTTACAAAATAGCGAGCGCATGTTTCATTTGCTCGCTCAGACATAGAGGCGTCAACAGACCGCAAAGAGCGAGCGCTCAATTTAAATAGCCGGCCCCTTTTTCTGAACGAGCGAGCGCAAATAGCGTCCGGCTCTGAATCAGGCCCACTGATCCTTTTTGCACCATCGTTCACGGACAAATTGCTACCCTGCATTTCAGATAAGACTAGCGCAGTATATGCTGTTATTTATATGGTCTGTCCCTTTTTATCCCCATTCCCCCTGGATCAAATTACAAGGTGTCCCTTGTGCTCATGGATTGGATGGCTGTGGACCACTGACTGCCACCTAAGAGTTATTATTCTTATATCCCATTTGTAAGGTTTCCGCAAGGTGCACGCAGCGATGTACAATAGTTAGCGCCCAGAGTAATCTATACATCAATCTCACAACATATCCTAATGAACTGAAACAATTGGTGTCTGTACATTAGATGCCATTAGTATCCGGGAAGCCCTTGTTGCCGTGTAGGACTGTTCAGTGCATTTATCTTACCTTCCGCCTCCGAATCTTCTAGTTCTATATAATCTTATGCTGTAGATCCGTCTGAACTTCGGTTTTGTAGATGGTACGAGGTGCATCAGATGGTTAAAGACGATTCGTTAGGGCCAGAAATAGGAAAGGTTTGCAATCTTCCTCTGTGAGAGATCCCATCTAGGGGCCAGAAAAATGCATGAGAGAAAATTGTATTTGTCCTTTTATCTGTATTTTATATACATTTTGATTAATTACAGAATTCCTTAATATAACTTTTTGTAAAATAAAATATAAAAGCCAATATTGGCAGCGTGTTACTTTATAATGCCATTTTCCCTCTCTGCAGTATGCCCAGCGCTGACCTCCTCTTTTATTGATGAGCGTTACGCTGGGTCTTTGTCACACACTTGGCTGTTCAGAGACGCGCAATGTCACACAAAAGATCCTGACACAGTTGGCGTCTTTCCCTTTTGTCTCTGCTCCCGCTTATAAATCTTATTTACAGAAAGACACGCTTACATTATCCTTTATTTTCCACTGATTTTATGGCGGAGCGGGACCATATGTTGCATTATTGAGGCTTGTTACTTTGCCGTGTCGGGTTGGTGTCGGACTACTGACAGGGTATTGCTTATAGGAACTCGCTGCCAGGTGACCCGCTCCCGGGCATGTGGAGTCCAAACGATGGCAGCAAACAGGGCAAAACGACCTAAATACATGGAGATGCCAACATCAGAAGTGGCAGGATATGTACAGTCTCTCCTGTCAGTCACGTCATACACACTACAGAAAACATAATACTGTCTTTATTTGGGTCCTTTTCACTGAATTCTGTGCATGTATGTGAGAAAAAAAATCAACGGTCACTTACAGTACACTGAGCATTAAGATAAAGGGGTCTATTTACTAAGCAGTGTTAGGTGCAGACTGGAAAGTTATAAGGTACCAGCCAATCAGCTCCTAACTGTCATTTTTCAAACACAGCCTGTGAGATGGCAGTTGGGAGCTGATTGGCTGGTACCTTATTATTTTTCACTCTGTCTCCTAACACTACTTACTAAATAAAACCCAAATATGAGCTGGTAGCGGTCACTTGGCAATGTGTTTTATTTTAGTGTTATTTAATTTGTTCCTCTAAATATTACATCATTACTAACCATTGATATTTTGTTTTTCCCAATGGTGTATGGACACTGTATGTGGAGGATGGCACTCGTTCGGGTTTACACTCCCCGCAAAGTCAGTAGTTATGTATTCCGCATATCATGGTCATTCCACCGCCAGCCCTCACATGGTCATACCTGGCTCATTCCACTGCCAGCCCTCACATGGTCATACCTGAGTCATTCCACTGCCAGCCTTCACATGGTCATACCTGGCTCATTCCACTGCCAGCCCTCACATGGTCATACCTGGCTCATTCCACTGCCAGCCCTCACATGGTCATACCTGAGTCATTCCACTGCCAGCCCTCACATGGTCATACCTGAGTCATTCCACTGCCAGCCTTCACATGGTCATACCTGGCTCATTCCACTGCCAGTCCTCACATGGTCATACCTGGCTCATTCCACTGCCAGCCCTCACATGGTCATACCTGGCTCATTCCACCGCCAGCCCTCACATGGTCATACCTGGCTCATTCCACCGCCAGCCCTCACATGGTCATACCTGGCTCATTCCACTGCCAGCCCTCACATGGTCATACCTGGCTCATTCCACTGCCAGTCCTCACATGGTCATACCTGGCTCATTCCACTGCCAGCCCTCACATGGTCATACCTGGCTCATTCCACCGCCAGCCCTCACATGGTCATACCTGGCTCTTTCCACCACCAGCCCTCACATGGTCATACCTGGCTCATTCCACTGCCAGCCCTCACATGGTCATACCTGGCTCATTCCACTGCCAGCCCTCACATGGTCATACCTGGCTCATTCCACTGCCAGCCCTCACATGGTTACACCTGGCTCATTCCACCGCCAGCCCTTACATGGTCATACCTGGCTCATTCCACCGCCAGCCCTCACATGGTCATACCTGGCTCATTCCACTGCCAGCCCTCACATGGTTACACCTGGCTCATTCTACCGCCAGCCCTTACATGGTCATACCTGGCTCATTCCACCGCCAGCCCTCACATGGTCATACCTGGCTCATTCCACTGCCAGCCCTCACATGGTCATACTTGGCTCATTCCACTGCCAGCCCTCACATGGTTATACCTGGCTCATTCCACTGCCAGCCCTCACATGGTTATACCTGGGAAATTCCAAAAAAAAGTTTATAGAAAAAGTGATTAAACAATCTGGGGCCCATTTATCAATGATCGCTTTTGCAATAGGATCAGGGCATGCCAGTAACGCACATGATCGCATTGCAAAAAGCGATCCTATCGGCTGGATGTATCATACGGGACATGCAGGGACACAGGCTCCAAAAGGCTACAGCGGCTAAAGTCATCTTCAGATGGCGTTAGCTGCAGGGGCCAATATGGGGAAAGCATCGCATTCCGGATATTGGTAAATTTGGCAGCATTGCATCCGCCATAGAAACCTATGGGAGATGCGGCTGCAGGCGGTAATGGAGGGATCACAGCAGTTATCGGAGATACCTGCTGCAGTCCCTGCTAAGTACATAGGGGAGATACTTTGTATTTGAGGTAAACCCCCGAAAGCTGGTGTTTTGGGTGATTTTACCTCAAATACACTGAGATAAATGGGCCCCATAGTAACCTATGTAGTGTGCACAAGATGGCCGCCTCACCTGGTACCTTCCTGAGCTGCATGAATAATCCTGGGAGCTAGGCTGCCTCACCCCTGTGTTATGTTCATGGTTTCTGTACTTTTGGAGAAAAGCTCAACATAAATATTATTATTATTATTATGTTGGACAGTAATAATTTGGTATAAGACTTGCTACATTTTCGTTATTTTAATATGGGAACTGTGGATGCACAAAAGCAGAGCTAAGTTATGTTCATGACCTTTGAAAGCCCAGAAATTCTTACATTTAAATAAAAATCACATTAATAAAAAGCTGAAATGGCAAAAATATATTTCATGGAAGGATCCATCTGCAGCTGGTACACTGTACTTGGCCGTTACTGGGAAATAAACGACGTTTAAAATAAATACTAAGATGTAGTGATGACGAGGTGGCAATCACTGCACTTCAGCCAGAGACCAAAACTAGAACAAGCTGCCATCTATAATCTCTGTACTGAGTATATGAGCGTCCAGGTTACCCTCCTGTATGTGCACTCAGATAGCTTTGATGTTTCCCTAATGTCACTTGTAATTCTTATAATGCCAGCAAACAGTAGAGACTAGAAGACATCAATAGAAGACAATAAATGAACTTTCGGCTATAAGAAGATAACCAATATTTGTCTATATTTATGGCCTCCTGAATCATTGGTGCCAGTCAGACAATGTGTTATTCTCCCCTCGGAAAGCTCTTCAGATATAGCCGCCTGGTGGTTGAGGCCTCGGATGCTTTGTATCAGATGGTTCAGCTGTAACTTTCAGATTCCAATCTCTTACATATTCAGTTACTGTGTGTCTTGTAGCATAAGTGTAAGTAACACAATGTTAGAGTTGTGTCCCTGAGACCTGCCCAGCGGATAGGACTGACGATCCCTGGAGGGGAGAACAGGGACAACCAGAGAGTCATGCCCTAGATTGCAAATCACTTTTGTTAACTGAAGTGTTGTTATGTTTTCAACAGTCTTGGGAGTGTTGTGATTTGAATAGCAATTTATTTATTCATCTAATCAGCTTGAAAAAAAATGTTAAATCTCCTGCATAAATAGATGATCAGATGCAGAACGCACAGCAATTAATTAGTGCACCAGGCAAAAATAAATACAGTAATATAACAATGTTATTCTGAGCACAGCGTTGTGGGTGCCAGCTCATACAGATGTGTCCTGTTACACTGTGCGTCATGCTGCTCCAAATAGCCCCTCCTGGCGCGCCAGATTCTGTGCGTCAACCGTCGTTTTTGCTCAAAATGTGCGTCTTATTTGCATAATTAAAGCAACGACAAAACGACATTGCTAGGATACACAGACTAATGGGGCTTGTGACATTTGTACATCTGTGTGCGATCGAGTCTCAATCTGTGTAAAAAGGGCTCCGATACGAGCAGCCGCGGCGTTTCCTTGTGCTTCATCTGCGGCTTTTCCTCCGCGTGTCCTTGTGCTTCATCTGCGGCTTTGTACATGTGTACTGTAAGACCGTTTCCTGTGCGGGTAAAGTCGCAGTCTAGCATCTCTAGTACACTGTGAGCGGCTTTTCACTGCGTCTCCTGTTCAATTAATGGTATTTATAAATGACAGTATGTGTGTAACATTTTACTGCTAGATTATATAGGAACAGAGGTCTTTTGTTGTGGATTAAGCCTCTGGAAATGAAACCTCAAATGTTTGAATTTTACTATTCACTTTCTCTGCGCCACCAAGAATCACTAAAAGCTCAAAAGTGATTTTTTCTGAATCTGCTGAGCTGCCCCCTAAAAGCAGAACCACAACGGGATTGTTTAGTCCCCTGGGCAAGAGAGAACATTGCGCCCACCCTCCTAGGCAGGACTATATGATGCCTCCCTGGGGTGACACACCTTCGGTACTGTGTCCCGGGTAATACACCCATATCGCTACAAGGTGTATTGTAATTTAGACAACCATTTCTAACAGCAAGACTGGTACTGTGGCTATTACAGAACCAAAGCTAGACAGTGCCCTATTATACAGATTAATGTAGTACATGGTCGTAGCTATAATGGGTGCAGGGTATTATTATTATTATTATTATATTATCCTTTATTTATATAGCGCCACAAGTGTTCCACAGCGCCTTACAAAGTACATAAACAATTAATTTGACAACTGACTTACATTACAAAATAGGACAAGGACATGGATAATATACATTGCTACATTAGTGACCATAACACCTAGATATGCAACAGAATGTAAGCAACCAAGTGTTAGGTGCCCTGGTGGGGGCAAGAAGTAGGTGAAAGTAAAGTAAGGAGAAGCACAAGAGGGTAGAGGCCCTGTTCGTAAGAGCTTACATTCTAAAGGGGAAGGGCAGACAAACAGGTGTGACACAGATGGGATAAACTGGCAGGAAGGAGCATGTAGCAGCAAGTTAGGATGGGAGCTGGAAGGCTTTGATGAAGCAGTGAGTCTTGAGAGCCCGTTTGAAGGATTGTAAAGAGGAGGAGAGTCTGATAGGGAGAGGGAGAGAGTTCCAAAGGTCGGGAGCAGCACGGGCAAAATCTTGGAGGCGGGAGTGGGAGGAAGTAATCAGTTGGCATGAGAGGCGGCGTGCATTAGTTGAGCGAAGGGGGCAGACAGGAGAGTGGAGGGAGATAAGGTCAGAGATGTAAATGGGAGAGGCATGGGTTAGGGCTTTGTAAGTGAGTGTGAGAACCTTGAATTGAGTTCTAAAAGGGAAGCGGAGCCAGTGGAGGGCTTGTAGGAGAGGGGAGGCAGATGTAGAGCATTTGGAGAGGAAGATGAGGCGAGCAGCAGCATTGAGGACAGACTGGAGAGGAGAGAGATGGGAGTTGGGGAGGCCAGATAGGAGGAAGTTACAGTAGTCCAATCTCCAGTGAATGTATGAGGGTTTTGATGGCATCCTGGGTGAGAAAGGGTCTAATCTTGGAAATATTTTTGAGATGGAAACGACAGGACTGTGAGAGGTTCTGGATATGTGGTTTGTAGGAGAGGAAGGAGTCCAGGATAAATCCAAGACAGCGCACCTTCGGGCTAGAAGAGATAGTTGTGCCATCAATTGTTAAAGAAATATTGGGAAGTGATGTTATGTTGGAGGGTGGAAAAATGATCAGCTCAGTCTTAGACATATTAAGTTTAAGAAATCGCTGGGACATCCAGGAAGAAATAGCAGAGAGACAGTTGGAGATACGAGTGAGGAGAGAGGGAGAGAGGTCAGGGGAGGAAAGGTAGATCTGAGTATCATCAGCATAGAGGTGATAATGGAGGTCAAAAGAGCTGATGAGTTCACCTAGAGAGGACGTATAGAGGGAGAATAGTAGAGGTCCAAGAACGGAGCCTTGGGGAACACCTACTGTAAGAGGCTGTGGTGGGGAAGAGGAGCCATGAGAAGAGACAGAGAAGGACCGGTCTGAGAGGTAGGACGACAGCCAGGAGAGGGCAGTGTCACGTAAACCAAGGGAGTGAAGGATTTGCAGCAGGAGAGGGTGGTCCACAGTGTCAAAGGCAGCAGAGAGGTCAAGGAGAATGAGCAGAGAGTAGTGGCCCTTGGATTTGGCAGCAAGGAGGTCATTGCTGACTTTCGTGAGGGCAGTTTCTGTGGAGTGGAGAGAATAGAAGCCAGACTGAAAAGGATCAAGGTGGGAGGAAAGAAAGGTGGTAAGGTGGTTGTAAACAATACGCTCAAGGAGCTTGGAGGCAAAAGGGAGGAGAGAGATGGGATGGTAGTTGGAGAGAGTGTTAGGATCAAGGGTAGGGTTTTTTAAGAATGGGGGAGACTATCGCATGTTTGAATGCAGAAGGGACAGTGCCAGATGAGAGGGAGAGATTAAGGAGGTGGGCAATATGGGAACAGGCACAAGAAGAGAGGTAGCGGAGGAGACATGAAGGAATAGGGTCAAGGGGGGAGGTGGAAAGGGGCGAGGATGAGAGCCATGACTTCCTCTCCAGATACAGGGGAGAAGGCTGTCAGAGTCGGTGAAATGGATGGAGATGGGTGATCAGGGAAAGGAAGTGTAGAGCTGGGGGACTGGTGGGATGTGATGTCCTGACGTATGGAATTGATTTTAGATGTAAAGTAGGTAGCAAAGTCAATGGCAGTGAGGAGGGGAGACGGGGAGGGGGTGGGCAGAGGAGGGAGTTGAAGGTGGTGAAGAGACGCTGGGGATTTGAGGACTGGGAGGAAATGAGGTTCTTGAAATAGGAGGGAAAGGGCAACACTGTAGGATGAGAGCATAAATTTGAAGTGGAGAAAATCTGCCTCAGAGCGTGATCTTCTCCACTGTCGCTCGGCAGTTCTTGAACACTTTTGCAGATATCTGGTGCATTTGGAATGCCAGGGTTGTAGTGCGGATCTGCGAGGATGAGTAGTTATTGCCGGAGCAACAGAGGGCCTGATTCAGAGCCGGATGCTCTTTGAGAGCGCTTGGTCTAAATCAGGGCGTCTCTTTTTTTTTTTAAAGACGGCCTCTTGGCTGCTCGCAGAGCTGTGGGTGACCACCCACAGCTTATGTGAGCGGCCAGGTGATGGTCGCGATGGTCAAGACCATCGCGACCATCGGGCTTGCGACAAGACGCTTGTGGTAGGGTCTCGTGGCCGCAAGCCCCAGTGGACTTCCTGCTCTAATAGCAGGAAGTCCACCTATTGACATCATGAGTGATGTCAGTAGGGCCGCCCACAAACGGCAGGGGTTCCTTCGGGAATGCCTCCGTTTGTGTAGCCACCCCCCCGCCCTGCCTACAAAACGGGGCGAGCTGTCGTTCAACATCGACAGCCGCCCCTTTTGTAGTGAGTCATGGAGCAAGAGAATTTCTCTCTCGCTCCAGGGCTCACGCATGCGCACGCCGGAGCCGGCTCCGGCGTGCGCATGTGCAGTGGGGGACCATCGAGCCGCTTGCGAGCGCTGTGCGCTCGCGACCGGGTCTGAATCAGGCCCAGAGTCCAGAGCAGAAGTAAGGGAGGCGTTGTATAGGTATATGATGGAACCAAAGCTAGACAGTGCCCTGTTATACAGATTAATGTAGTACATGGTGGTAGCTATAATGGATGCAGGGCATATGATGGAACCAAAGCTAGACAGTGCCCTATTATACAGATTATGCCCCTGTAGTTGTGCCCCTTATTCGATGTCCCCCAGTAGTTGTGCCCCCTGCAATGCCCCCAGTTGTTGTGCCTCTCCTCCAATGCCCCCTGTAGTTGTGCCCAATCTTCAATGCCCCTGTAGTTGTGCCCCTTCTCCGATGTCCCCCATTAGCTGTGCCCCTGCAGTGCCCCCAGTAGTTGTGCTTCTTCTCAAAATGCCCCCTAAAGTAGTGCCCCCAGTACTAGCTCCCCCTCCCTGCTCACACCCCTGTGAAAAAACTTACCTGTTTTCTCTCCACGCCATCAGGGCTCCCGAGTCCCGCCATCGCTGCTCCTTCTGCTGCCTGCTGGATCTAACTGGATCCAGTAGAGGCACGCAGGTTCCTCTCATTGCGGGTGACATCATGACGTCACCCGCACACTGCATCACTGGAAATGCTGGCCTCTGAAGCGATCAGAGGATTCAGAGGTCAGCGTTTCCAGTTAACCTGTAAGTTGGTCGCAATCTACCGGCGCGAGCTCCACAAGCTTCCAGTAGATCGCTATCAACCTTTTCGCCGGGCCTGATCTGGGGCATGTGGCCAGGGGTCGGACACAGTGTGTGGGGGCCCCCTATGTGCGACCGCCCCTGTCGCCCTGCCTATAATCCGGCCCTGAACCAATCATTTACTAAATGTCATATTACAGGCTGTGCTGAAAACGTGCTTCGTTAGTGCTTTATCTCTCTCCAAGAATTGATAAATCTCCCCCTTAGAGAGAGATAAAGTGGAGATATTGCCCATAGCAACCAAACAGCTTCTCACTGTCATTTCTCTGGCACCGTCTATAAAATAACAGTTAGATGTTGATTGGTTGCTATAGGGAACTTCTCCAATTTATCTCTCTGAAATGATTGATACATCTCCCCCCAGGAGTTACCGAACAGGACACCTCATAAATAGCCCCCCTATGCAATGTATAGTGACCAGCAGTAATACGTCCTAGGATAGCAAAATAGGACTTTATGTCGGCCTCGTTCTCTTACACAGATAAATCATCGCTGTCACGTAGATCCCGTCCAAACAGCTGGATCCGGGGAGACGTCCCCAAGTGACGGTTTTTGGATGGAATCATGGAAAATATATATATTTTGTAATAGTAAAAGAAAAGTGTATTCTATGGTTTATTTATAGTGCATTAATCATGGATCACAGTGTGACTCAAATACATTTGTCCCTGAATCCTTTTACCACATGTGACAATTAATTTGGACTCATTTAACGAGACCCTTCGTCTTCACACCAAGAGAAATAACATAGGCGGCAAAATCCCTTTTGATGATCAAGATAGTATGAGGAGGTGGAATGGTGCAGAATTAACCAAAAAGGGCTGTTTTGTGCATGAAGCGTTACTATGCGTGAGAGCGGGGGGAATAGGCCCCTATGATGTGATTCTGGGGGCACCATGGACCTCATTCAGAGCCGCTTGCAAAATGCGAGCGCTCGCTCTCAATGAGGGTGGCCACTTCTTCTTTAAAAGCCGGCCTCCTGGCTGCTTGCTAAGCTTTAGCGAGTGACCAGGTGATGGTCAAGACCTTCGCGACCATCGGGGCTTGCGATGAGACCCTTGGGGTCGTGTCTCGTCTCCCGCAAGCCCCAGGTAGCTTCCTGCTCTAACAGAGCAGGAAACTACCTACTGACATCACTGCTGTCAGTAGGGCCGCCTACAAACGGCAGGCATTCCTGAAGTTTGTCCGGCCACCCCCCCTCCCCGCCTACAAAATGGGGCGAGCTGTCGATCAACATCAACAGCCTCCCCTTTTGTAGCGAACCCTGGAGCGAGTGAATTTGTCACTCACTCCGGGGCTTGCGCACGCGCACTGTGGCCGCTGTGTGTGCGCAGGGCCTCACCATCGACCTGCTTGCGAGCGGGTCTGAATGAGGTACCATGTCCAAAACCTGCATCTGGATTTACCTCCAAACCCCCAACAAAATCGGAGCGAATGTTGCGGCTCACGCTGGAATGAGGACGTTTGGGGGGCAATGTTTTAAGTCTCTCATCTGATGTGTCCTGACATCTAAAGGTAATGTTTCAATTAAAGCTCATAACATGTGACACAATGCGCTTCTTTGGATGATTGCAGTAGTGCTGATTGGCTGAGATCACCCCTTTGTGTTTATCGCACATGACTGTAACGAATGACCACAAGATAATGCCAGAGACGTGAGGGCTGAGGATGAAGCGCATTCGGGTTAGTCGCAGGCCGGATACCAGTTGTGGCTGTGTGGTGCCGGCATTCCTAGAATGGTTTCTTATCCCTGCAGTGTCCAATACTGAATTCAGCCCCGTTTTATCTGGAACCTTACGAGCACTCCTGAAATAACAAACTATAGCGTCTGTTTTTATGGTGGGAGCCACCTGTTCACAAATAAGCTGATTTCTGGCCTCTCAGTACAGATGTCTCCTCACCACCCAATGTTCTAGCACAAAGAGGTTTATTTATTCCACAAAAGCTATTCAACAGATCTACAGGAGAGTACAGGGGTGTACAGAGGCATGCAGGGGTCTACAGGGGAGTATGGGGGCATACAGGGGGAGTACGGGGGCGTTCAGGAGAGTACAGGGGTGTACAGAGGCATGCAGGTGTCTACAGGGGTGTTCAGGAGAGTACAGGGGAGTATGGGGGCATACAGGGGCATTCAGAAGAGTACAGGGGAGTATGGGGGCATACAGGGGAAGTACAGGGGTGTTCAGGAGAGTACAGGGGAGTATGGGGGCATACAAGGGGAGTACAGGGGCGTTCAGGAGAGTACAGGGATGTACAGAGGCATGCAGGGGTCTACAGGGGTGTTCAGGAGAGTACAGGAGAGTATGGGGGCATACAGGGGCATTCAGGAGAGTACAGGGGAGTATGGGGGCATATAGAGGGATTACAGGGGAGTATGGGGGCATACAGGGGAAGTACAGGGGCGTTCAGGAGAGTACAGGGGTGTACTGAAGGCATGCAGTGGTCTACAGGGGAGTATGGGGGCATACAGGGGGAGTACAGGGGTGTTCAGGAGAGTACAGGGGAGTATGGGGCATATAGGGGAGAACAGGGGAGTATGGGGGCATATAGGGGAGTACAGGAGAGTATGGGGGCATATAGGGGAGTATGGGGGCATATAGGGGAGTATAGGAGAGTATGGGGCCATATAGGGGTCTACAGGGGAGTATGGGGGCATACAGGGGAAGTACAGGGGTGTTCAGGAGAGTACAGGGGAGTATGGGGCATACAGGGGCGTTCAGGAGAGTACAGGGGTGTACTGAAGGCATGCAGTGGTCTACAGGGGAGTATGGGGACATACAGGGGGAGTACAGGG
>JAUIMM010000485.1:345000-550000 GCA_031769625.1 Taudactylus pleione
CGTACGAGAAGGGGCGTATTTTTTGTCTTACGGCCGCATCCTCCCCTTGGTCGGCCAGCTAACGATCTGATCTTAAGGACGCAACTTGCGAGTGCATCATTTGCATATCCGGCCCCTTTTCCCTTACGACCGTGCAGCCGCAACGACCGACTCTGCATGAGGTCCTCAATAGCTGTAAGGTGTTAGGCTACACAAGTGCTGGCTGCTGAGTGCTGAGGTGTGTAGAGAATAGAAAACTGTCCTTGGTTGCAACACTCACAACAGAGTTCACAAAGTCAAAGAGTTCTATTCAGCAAATCACCTTCTAACGCGTTTCCTGAGCATAGCTGCTCACATCTTCAGGGAAAAGCAAAGGGGACAAAATACAGTTTCACAATCTATTTTAAGTACATCTGCCCAGCAGTTTTGGATGATGTATTAGATGCATTATCTATCTATCTATCTATTTCATATCTATCTATCTCATCTATCTCATATCTATCTATCTATCTATCTATCTATCTACCTATCTCATATCTATCTCTCCTATCAATCTATCTACCTCATATCTATCTCATTATCTATCTATCTATCTATCTATCTATCTATCTCATATCTCATATCTTTCTATCTCTCTATCTATCTATCTATCTATCTATCTATCTATCTATCTATCTATCTATCTCAGTTCTATCTATCTCATATCTATCTATCTCATATCTATCTATCTATCTATCTATCTATCTATCTATCTATCTATCTATCTATCTATCTATCTGTCTATCTCTATCTATCTATCTATCTATCTCATATCTATCTATCTATATATCTATCTAATTATCTATCTATCTCATATCTATCTATCTCATTATCTATCTATCTCATTATCTATCTATCTCATATCTATCTATCTATCTCATTATCTATCTATCTCATTATCTATCTATCTCATATCTATCTATCTATCTCATTATCTATCTATCTATCTCATTATCTATCTATCTCTCATTATCTATCTATCTATCTCATATCTATCTATCCATCTATCATCTATCTCATATCTATCTGTCTATCTATCTATCTATCTATCTATCTATCTATCTATCTATCTATATATATCTGTCTATCTCATTATCTATCTATCTCATATATATCTATCTATCTATCTGTTTCATATATATCTATTTATCTCATATCTATCTATCTATCTATCTATCTCATATCTATCTATCTATCTATCTCATATATATCTATCTATCTCATTTATCTATCTATCTATCATATTATCTATCTATCTATCTCATATCTATCTATCTATCGCTCTCTCTCTGGGGTCTATTTTCTAAGCAGTGTTAGGAGACAGAGGGGCCTATTCATTAAACCTAAAAATTCTCTGGAGATAATTAGCTTTAGAACTCTCATGGAGTTCTAGCTAATTATAGGTGGAATTCATCATTCCTCCTCTCCATAAGTATCTATTCCGGTACCTGTCATTTTTGCGATGACAGCTTTTCGGGAAATAGATACTTTTCCCTCTCTACACTACCTTATCGCATCTGGAAACAGTGCTGCGCATGCGCTGTTACATCTGTAAAACCAGCGCATGCGTAGCACTGCCTACAGATGGGTTAAGTTTGTGTACCCCCCCGACCCCCCCTCCGCTCACCTCCCCCCCCCCCCGACTTACCTGTCCGCGCAGCAGCCTCCGGCTCCGTCCTGCTGGTCTGTCATGTGGTTTCCCAGCAGACCACATGACAGACCAGCCTCCGGAGCCTGAGGACGGAGCAGAGCGCCGGAGGGACTCGTCGGGGGACCTGCACACGCGGATACAGGTAAGTTTCACCTGCTATTCGCCACCTCACAGTGGCGAATAGTAACTGCATCAAATTTCGAAAATTGATAATTTTCGGAATTTGATGAATACCACAATTACCACATCCCCATACTAATGTACTAATGTACGAATACTAATGTACCCATACTAATGTACTAATACTAATGTACTAATGTATGGGGAGTGTGAAAATTAACGCAGGGGAACTTAGCAAGGAGATATCTGTGATATCTCCTGTGCTAAGTGGCTACATGAATACCAAAATAACGTTATTTAAGGAAAATGTCCTTAAAAACGTTATTTTAGTGTTGATGAATAGGCCCCAGAGTAAAAAGTGAAAAGAAAGTGATAAGGTGCCAGCCAATCAGCTCCCAACTGTCATCTCACAGGCTGTGTTTGATAAATGACAGTTGGGAGCTGATTGGCTGGCACCTTATCACTTTCTTATCACTTTTCACTCTGTCTCCTAACACTGCTTAGTAAATAGACCCCTCTATCTCATATCTATCTATCTCATATCTATCTATCTCATATCTATCTATCTCATATCTATCTATCTATCTATCTATCTATCTATCTATCTATCTATCTATCTATCTATCTATCACCACTTATTTATATAGCACACATATTCTGACGCATTTTAAATAGAATATTTGGCCATTCACTGCCCTTTTATTTTCAGGCTTCAATAATTATAAGGTCAACATAATATACATAACTTATTTATAGCACAAAACTTGTACACATCACAACAGCATATATATATATAGGCCAGTCACTGCCCCAGTGGAGCTTACACTCTATGGACCTCATTCAGAGCCGGACGCTATTTGCGCTCGCTCGTTCACAAAAAAGGGGGTGGCTATTCAAATGAACCGTTCGCTCTTTGCGGTCTGTTCACGCCTCTATGTCTGAACAAGCGAACAAAACATGCGGTCGTTTTTTTTAAAACTACGCCCCCTGGCCGCTCGCATCCTACGTCATGTCCGCTATTTAATAGATTAATCGAGTACATCGACCAGCGTATGAACTGCTCGCTATTCTTGTGGTTGGTTTTTCCTACCGCAATCTTGCGAGCAGTTCTGACTATAATATAACCCAGTGACGTGGTCAATGACGCTGCTGTATTAATTATGCACACCCATAAAACGCCCGTTTTGACCTTTAAGCACGCCTGCGTTCTGATCTCCACTCCCCGTTTTCAAGCACCTTCCCCTGTTACCACCCACATACGCCTCCTCCTGTCACTCAAAATAGCAGGCATTCGCTATTTAGCGAACCAACGATTTTCGGCCGCACTGACTGGTTCGCGCATGCGTATTACGATCCGTACGCATGCGCAGTTGTGCAAACATCGCTCGGAACGAACGAGCGGCCGCTTAGGAGCGGCTCTGAATCAGGCCCTATATTCCCTAATGTGTGTGTGTGTATGTGTGTGTGTGTTTGTATGTATGTGTGTGTGTGTTTATGTATGTGTGTGTGTGTTTATGTATGTGTGTGTGTTTATGTAAGTGTGTGTGTGTATGTATGTATTTATGTATGTATGTGTGTGTGTGTGTTTATGTATGTGTGTGTGTGTGTTTATGTATGTGTGTGTGTGTTTATGTGTGTGTGTGTATGTATGTATGTGTGTGTGTGTGTATGTATGTGTGTGTGTGTGTGTTTATGTATGTGTGTGTGTGTTGTATGTATGTGTGTGTGTGTTTATGTATGTGTGTGTGTTTATGTATGTATGTATGTATTTATGTATGTGTGTGTGTGTGTTTATGTATGTATGTGTGTGTGTTTATGTATATGTGTGTGTGTTTATGTATGTGTGTGTGTTTATGTAAGTGTGTGTGTGTATGTATGTATGTATTTATGTATGTGTGTGTGTGTGTTTATGTATGTGTGTGTGTGTGTTTATGTATGTGTGTGTGTGTGTTTATGTATGTGTGTGTGTGTGTTTATGTATGTGTGTGTGTATGTATGTGTGTGTGTATGTATGTGTGTGTGTATGTATGTGTGTGTGTGTGTATGTATGTGTGTGTGTGTGTGTTTATGTATGTGTGTGTGTGTGTTTATGTATGTATGTGTGTGTGTATGTATGTGTGTGTGTTTATGTATGTGTGTGTGTGTGTGTGTTTATGTATGTGTGTGTGTATGTGTGTGTGTATGTGTGTGTGTGTATGTATGTGTGTGTGTTTATGTATGTGTGTGTGTGTGTTTATGTATGTGTGTGTGTGTGTTTATGTATGTGTGTGTGTGTATGTGTGTGTGTATGTATGTGTGTGTATGTATGTATGTGTGTGTGTGTGTGTATGTATGTATGTATGTATGTGTGTGTGTTTTGGTTATCACTCTTTAGTTTGATTCGGATTCTGTTTTATATTCCTGTAAAATTTATAAAAACAGCTAAAACCATGTAATTTGGACCTGCTTACATGCAATACAAACCCCGAGATTTGTTTTTTAAATCCAACTTCTGAATTTACATCAGAACCGAGCCGGGACTCTGTTCACTCGGAACCCCAAAAGTGATCGAGCGGGGACTTGATTTGATTCGGAAATCCCAAAGTTATAATGAACTATTGTTGTTTTTATGTTTGTTTATCGTGTGGACCCCCCTTTTATTTATATAGTCATGATTGCACATTCCTTATTATATGGCATTGGCACTTTAATATATTTTCATAATAGCACTTTACTTGAGTAAACACACAGGCCGCTGTACCTACTATGTGTATTCTTGCAGATATTTATTCTTATACACAAACTGATAACATTCAGAACTTTAAACTAAAGACCCTTTGCAGAATATCCCTCTTCAGATTATGGAGTCTGTTTACTAAGCAGTGTTAGGAGACAGAGTGAAAAGTGATAAGAAAGTGATAAGGTGCCAGCCAATCAGCTCCCAACTGTCATCTCACAGGCTGTGTTTGAAAAATGACAGTTGGGAGCTGATTGGCTGGCACCTTATCACTTTCTTATCACTTTTCACTCTGTCTCCTAACACTGCTTAGTACACAGACCCCTATGTGCGGGACGTATCAAGCATGGCATCTTGCATCCCACCACCCACCGCATGCATTCTGTCCCGATAAGAGCTGGCTTTTCGCGATAGAAGGACTTCCAGGTTTATGCCCTGGAAGTTCCTCTGTGCAAGCGTCGTAAGACGTGCGCGCCGTATGCGGGTGCTGGGAGGGATCCCTCTCTCAGCAGACTGTATTAAGAAGCCCATGGGCCTCTATTGGGCACTATCTGAAGATGGCATTGCCCACCGGGTCTAAGCTGAAGAAAGCTTTGCCTTCCGAAGCTTGGTGCATATAAGAAATGCGGTCAGAGCCCCGAAAGCGGCATTTTCAGGGGTTTGGCCACATTTTTAGCTTTGATGTTTCCGCTCTATGAATGAAGTGAACTGTATAGAGTACTGCAGAGCATGGCTGGGTGCAGTAGGGGGGTAACATTATATGGGGTGAGGGCACCTCTCCATCTGTGAAGGAAAAATACAATGTAATGTTATTTTACAGCACAGAACCCTGTATAAAATGTAAGAAAATGTAATTACATAAATGCCTGCGTAGGTGTGAAGAGATAAATTGGCTGAGGTGTGAATGTATGTCTATTTTTACATACGCCACCCATGTTGTTAGTGTCATGTGCGTTACGTTACTACACTGGATGGAGGGGCAGGAGCCAGATGTCTTTGAACTAATTAATTTCCATTGTATATACTTCGTCATTATCTCAATTCACCGCTTTAAAAGTAACATTTAAGGGAGTCGATAGCCCCATGTTTTGTCATTCATGCAGATTACATGTGGAGGGGGGTTTTAAGTGGCCTGGAAATTGGATTATATTATTCCTCTGATGGCTTATTTCATGGGCCCGGAAGAATGAAGCGAGGGGACAAGAGGCGACAGCTGAGAAGTAGCTTTTGTCTTTGTAAAAGGAAAACCTGGTAATAAGATTTAGTGCCTTTTTAGGCAGCCCCCTTTGCTCGCAGTGACCTCTAACTGGTAGGGGTTGTAATAGATAATAAAGCAGGCCCTGCACTGTCAGCCAGGCGGCCTCTGGGAAGTCTTTTCATTGTCTCTTTTCATTAGTTACATTGTTCCACTGTATCCTGATTCTGGGGAAGAGAAAATCATCCACCGTCAGCGGCAGATAGCACTGGAAAGGGCCATCTATCAGATTGATATGTTACTTCTAGCATGGGCAGGGTGAGATTATAGCCCAGGGAGCTGTCACTACAGGTTCTCTTCCTCAGCTAGAGAAGGAGAATTAGCAGAGCTGCAGAGAGGGATGATTGCATTACACACAGGTGCTGGGCCGAGCTGTCCGTATATTCAGTACCAGCCAGTCATTGCACGAATTATCTCCATGCCAGGCCGCCGGAGGCTCACAGTAAATCTATGAAGCTACAGTAAATATTATATATATATATATTTTATTTTCACATTGTCACATATCATACTTTATTTCTCAGTCCCCCCGGAGCTCTGTATTTGGGATGTTAGTGGCCAGTGCCAGGGCTAGCCAGATGCGGATTAATGACATGATGACATGGTTTGCAAAGAATTGCGTCATGATCGCACACTCTGTCCTGCCCATCTCACTAGAAAGTAGGCGTGATATGTAAGGTTGTCCATCAGCCATGGATGTGTGATAAGCATCGATGATCAGGGGCTGACTGCTTCCCACCATCTATGGTCTTAAAGCGATGGTGTGCCGAGCTGTGATTTTCAGTGCTATTGGCAGAGAGAATCGGTATTATTCAGACTCTCCTCTGTGATTGGCTCCCAGCGCTGTGATGTAGGTGGTCTGGGGGCAGGGCTTGAGTCAACGATGTTCAAAACATTTATGTTTTCCCACCAATGGTTTCCTTCCAACAATGGCAGGTAACGATGGCGCCATCAATGGCAGCCTCTTCAATAGACAACCCTAGGAATATGGCAGCTAGTATTGCTGTCCTGTGGTTCTGTGGGGGCTCTCCGAAATTTGGAAGTCTCATGGACTTTCAGTGAGAGTGGGCAAGTATGATGCATAGGCCCCTCTGAGCAACTGTGACTGGCCTCTTGCAGTGAGAGAGAGCACTACACAACCGTTCTCAGCTTTGACAGGAATGACACTGATTAAAGAAGCAGAGACTAATGTTTTTCTCCAGTCCAAAATGAATGTGACGCAAACTTGCTGGAGAGACCACGTGCTGAAGGGTCTGCTGGGTGGTCGCAATGACAACCTGAAAAATATATAGATGGAGCCGTTTTCTTTCTGACAAATGGGGCTACACAGGGATTGATGGCTTGTAGAACACTCACTGGTTTCACGCTGTGTTGGCTCCGCCCACTCCCAGTGTGTGGCTGTTGGAAGTGAGGTGCTCCAAAATTCTCTCACAAAACAAAAACGAAACTTATTTCTGTCCATAAGATACAACTGAGAAGCATAGTCCTCTGCAAAGACAGCATACGCAGCTATTTACTAATGAGACATTATCTGCGCAACCTATTGCTATGTAAGAGCGCCATATGAGCTTGATGCTCTGCAGATTACGCCCCTGGCCTCTGATTTGGTTGTGTACAAGTTATAATGATCAGGAAAATCCTGTATTAGCAATTTATTAGTGTATTCCTACAGAGGGTGCAATATGTAGCAGGTAACAGTGAGACCTCTGCTAGCCCAGATATAGAGAGGGGGGGGGGGGAGAGTTTGATTAAATGAGGTTAATCATTCCTAAATAATATTTGGAGTTTAATATCCTAAACTAATATTTGGAGTTTAATATCCTAAAATCTAATTATATGTGTAGCTTTCATTTTTCTGTAAGAAAACATAATATACACTATTCCGAAGACAAAATGTTCTGGAATATTCTGATTTATTCTCCAATTATATCAGTGACGTCCCCTATTGTCTATAAT
This sequence comes from Taudactylus pleione, assembly GCA_031769625.1. Classification (NCBI taxonomy): domain Eukaryota; kingdom Metazoa; phylum Chordata; class Amphibia; order Anura; family Myobatrachidae; genus Taudactylus; species Taudactylus pleione. The sequence continues at coordinate 352,717 of JAUIMM010000485.1, forward strand.
TGTCTCTTCATCAGTGACGACATCAGAGCACCCTGTATGCACAACCTGCTGAGACGGTGAGTGCTACAATACGGGGAGGAGGAGACCTCAATCTGCCGCTCATTACAGACAATTAAGAAATGGAATTAGCAAAATCACATTACAGGATTAGAAGAATGTGAAGCCACCCACCGAGAGGGGGGGAGAGGGAAGCCGGCCAGGAAATGGGGCTCGCAGAGGACAATGGGGCCAGCAAGACCATCTTGGTTTCTCAGAGTCCGGGAAGCGGCCCAAAGCTACTTATCTTTCACTTGGAATGCAAACTAACCCTCCTGGATTATGGGCTAATGCTCCTAAATCCTGAAACACCTATTATTTTGAGAAGCTAAGACTGCTCAGGCGCAGTGTCTGTAATGTTTATGCCAATGTGGCGCACAGATACTTTTGTGGTAGAGAACAAAGTCCCGATGTTGAACATTCTTTGTCTTGTTTGAAGAAATAAAAGAAGTGAAATCTTCACTGAAATCTTAATGCAATTGAAGGTTTTGTGATGTAGCTTCCTCACGTGAAAGCTGCGAAATGCTTCATGTCCGCTGAGTGTAAAGTGTTCATCAGCCGCAAACCTTCATATGAGGTCCTGCCTCACACAGGGCACAGCAACCCATTCCCAGCCAACTGGCATTTACCCATGTACATCTCTAAGACCACCTTACACCTCTAAACTGTTGGGCCCCAGACAGGGCCAGCATAAGTCCAAGGTAATGTCTAAATCCCCTTCACGTAGAGGACCCTGACATCATCAGCCAGTGTTCAGCGTCATTCCCTACCATCCTAATGGGCATAGACGGGGAATATAACCATGTGGCGAGCGTAGCAAGCCACCGAGCCTGAAACGTAGCGAGAACAGCGAGGGGACAACTTACTTCTTTAGGTGGCCTTAATGGGCGTGAACCGCACTTCCGCCCTTACGTCACTTCCAGGTCCCTAGCATGAAGGGGAAATAAGCTCTACCATAAGTCCAAGGGGTGTCCTGGGTGGCTACCCTCCCCCAGCGGAGCCTGCTGTGTTGTGCCACCACCCTTGGTTGCTTCTTACCTGTGACATCATAGCTAAGCGCCACCTTCTCAGCGTAACACTAACACGGCGTGAGATCAGCACATGTAAGAGGCTGCTGGCTGCTCTTCCTTTATATCAGTATCCACGATACATTGGGTGGAGACAAAAAAATTACTTGGATGAGCTGCATTATGTCCTTAGTGTTTTAGGCACCCCTCAAGCAGTGCCTCCCCCCCAACAGAACCACCACGGTTTCTCTGATGGTACCACCGACCCTGGCGACGAGACAAGTGGAACACTTTTGTTTTTGCCAGCAATCAAAAATCCAGACTATTGTTTAATAATGTTCAAGACAATCTTCCTAAACTGAGATAGTCCAGAAACATATTCTTCATAGAATCGGAGCCACACCTGTGGTGTAATTACTATGGCCCAATCACACACGCTAACCCAGTATTTATGTACAGTATAAACTGTCCCAGGGCGCACATTACAGGCTCTGGCATTCGTAGGTTATGACATAATAAACCACACTCCTGAAGTATTTAAACGCTTATATAAAAAGAATTTGCAGACTTAACTCTGTCCTTGCTCAAGCTGAGTTTTGTCAGAATGCATTATATATATGTGTATATATATATATATATATATATATATATATTAATGCTCGCTGCACAACCTCATTACTTAGCCTTATTTGTGAAGCAATTCTGTCAGCATCCATTATTTTGTATACATTATATCTGCATTTATATTCATGGTATTAATGGTATATAGGTGCTCTGATGCACAATGTAGATAATAGATTATTGAGGCGCTGACAGCTGATCCCTCATCTATGATCCCACGAATCTGTGTAGCTGAGGCTTCAGCAATGTCCTTTTGGTCTTCCTTATTGTTGTATTTAAATCATCCAATTTTATTGTAACTAGAAAGAACCTATGTGAAGAATTGTTATGTACATTACTGAGCATGAAGCCCAGAGAGGACGCTGTCACCATGGTCCCATTGACAAGTAGCTTTTTGTGGCTGTAAAACTGTACGTGAAGGTCTCAGAGATCCCGGCTGAGAGGGACCGACTCACCGCGCACTGTGTAGTGTCTGACCGCCCAGACCAATGATACATGTCAGGTGTAAGCTATGGAATAGAGCAGTGGTGTAACTGGGGTATTTGGAGCCCAGGGCAAATTTGAAAATGGAGCCCCCCCCCCCACCGGGGTGTGTTATCCGGTACATGTGCGGCCGCTATTGCCGGGGAGGGTTCTGGAGCCCTCCGCCAGCTATGAGCAAGCTACACTGGCGCCATTCCATTCCGGATGTCGGTAACTCTGGCAGCATTGGGGATGCGGCTGCCAACGGGAATGGAGGGATCGCAGCCGGTATCGGAGATCCGCAAATGATAAATGGGCCCCATAGTATTCATCAAACACCTGAAGCCCAAGCCATAAAATCAGGCGCCATTGTGAATGGCGCTAATGAGGTGGCGTAGGCCGTCTCCGCAGATAACAGAAGATAATATGCCAGTAGCTCTCTCTCCATATACCACATTATGGGTGGTCCTGGCCAGTTGTGTCCTGGGATTACATTACACTCATTCATTCTATTCTAAGCGTCAGCATTGTAATGTATCTGGTAACTATCGTCCTGGCTCTGATAATCCGTGTTTGGCTGTGTGTATCTGGTGATGTGTGTGTGTGTGTGTGTGTCTGGTGATGTGTGTGTGTGTGTGTGTGTGTGTGTCTGGTGATGTGTGTGTGTGTGTGTGTCTGGTGATGTGTGTGTGTGTGTCTGGTGATGTGTGTGTGTGTGTCTGGTGATGTGTGTGTGTGTGTGTCTGGTGATGTGTGGTGTGTGTGTGTGTCTGGCGATGTGTGATGTGTGTGTGTCTGGTGATGTATGTGTGTGTGTGTCTGGTGATGTATGTGTGTGTGTGTCTGGTGATGTGTGTGTGTGTCTGGTGATGTGTGTGTATCTGGTGATGTGTGTGTGTGTGTGTGTGTGTCTGGTGATGTGTGTGTGTGTGTGTCTGGTGATGTGTGGTGTGTGTGTGTCTGGTGATGTGTGTGTGTGTGTGTGTGTGTGTGTCTGGTGATGTGTGTGTGTGTGTCTGGTGATGTGTGTGTGTGTGTGTGTGTGTGTGTCTGGTGATGTGTGGTGTGTGTGTGTGTCTGGTGATGTGTGATGTGTGTGTGTCTGGTGATGTATGTGTGTGTGTGTCTGGTGATGTATGTGTGTGTGTGTCTGGTGATGTATGTGTGTGTGTGTCTGGTGATGTATGTGTGTCTGGTGATGTGTGTGTGTGTCTGGTGATGTGTGTGTGTGTCTGGTGATGTGTGTGTGTGTGTCTGGTGATGTGTGATGTGTGTCTGGTGATGTGTGTGTGTGTCTGGTGATGTGTGTGTGTCTGGTGATGTGTGTGTGTCTGGTGATGTGTGTGTCTGGTGGTGTGTGTGTGTGTGTGTGTCTGGTGGTGTGTGTGTGTCTGGTGGTGTGTGTGTGTGTGTGTGTGTGTGTCTGGTGATGTGTGTGTGTCTGGTGATGTGTGTGTCTGGTGATGTGTGTGTGTCTGGTGATGTGTGTGTGTGTGTGTGTCTGGTGATGTGTGTGTCTGGTGATGTGTGTGTCTGGTGATGTGTGTGTGTGTGTGTCTGGTGATGTGTGTGTGTGATGTGTGTGTCTGGTGATGTGTGTGTGTACAGCTGTGTGTTATGAATGGTTCTGTAGCTGAGGGTGCAGATTATGTGTGTGATGTGTGTGTGTCTGGTGATGTGTGTGTGTGTCTGGTGATGTGTGTGTGTGTTTGTCTGGTGGTATGTGTGTGTGTGTGTACAGCTGTGTGTTATGAATGGTTCTGTAGCTGAGGGTGCAGATTATGTGTGTGATGTGTGTGTGTCTGGTGATGTGTGTGTGTGTCTGGTGATGTGTGTGTGTGTTTGTCTGGTGGTATGTGTGTGTGTGTGTACAGCTGTGTGTTATGAATGGTTCTGTAGCTGAGGGTGCAGATTATGTGTGTGATGTGTGTGTGTCTGGTGATGTGTGTGTGTGGTGATGTGTGTGTGTCTGGTGATGTGTGTGTGTACAGCTGTCTGTTATGAGTGGTACTGTAGCCGAGGGTGCAGATTATGTGTGTGTGTCTGGTGATGTGTGTGTGTCTGGTGATGTGTGTGTGTCTGGTGATGTGTGTGTCTGGTGATGTGTGTGTGCGTGTGTGTCTGGTGATGTGTGTGTGTCTGGTGATGTGTGTGTGTGTCTGGTGATGTGTGTGTGTGTCTGGTGATGTGTGATGTGTGTCTGGTGATGTGTGTGTGTCTGGTGATGTGTGTGTGTGTGTCTGGTGGTGGTGTGTGTGTGTGTGTGTGTGTCTGGTGATGTGTGATGTGTGTCTGGTGATGTGTGTGTGTGTCTGGTGATGTGTGTGTGTGTTTGTCTGGTGGTATGTGTGTGTGTGTGTACAGCTGTGTGTTATGAATGGTTCTGTAGCTGAGGGTGCAGATTATGTGTGTGATGTGTGTGTGTCTGGTGATGTGTGTGTGTGGTGATGTGTGTGTGTCTGGTGATGTGTGTGTGTACAGCTGTCTGTTATGAGTGGTACTGTAGCCGAGGGTGCAGATTATGTGTGTGTGTCTGGTGATGTGTGTGTGTCTGGTGATGTGTGTGTGTCTGGTGATGTGTGTGTCTGGTGATGTGTGTGTGCGTGTGTGTCTGGTGATGTGTGTGTGTCTGGTGATGTGTGTGTGTGTCTGGTGATGTGTGTGTGTGTCTGGTGATGTGTGATGTGTGTCTGGTGATGTGTGTGTGTCTGGTGATGTGTGTGTGTGTGTCTGGTGGTGGTGTGTGTGTGTGTGTGTGTGTCTGGTGATGTGTGATGTGTGTCTGGTGATGTGTGTGTGTCTGGTGATGTGTGTGTGTGTGTGTCTGGTGATGTGTGTGTGTGTGTGTCTGGTGGTGTGTGTGTGTCTGGTGGTGTGTGTGTGTGTCTGGTGGTGTGTGTGTGTGTGTGTCTGGTGATGTGTGTGTGTCTGGTGATGTGTGTGTGTGTGTGTCTGGTGATGTGTGTGTGTGTGTGTGTCTGGTGATGTGTGTGTGTGTCTGGTGATGTGTGTGTGTCTGGTGATGTGTGTGTGTGTGTGTGTGTGTGTGTGTCTGGTGATGTGTGTGTGTACAGCTGTGTGTTATGAATGGTTCTGTAGCTGAGGGTGCAGATTATGTGTGTGATGTGTGTGTGTGGTGATGTGTGTGTGTACAGCTGTGTGTTATGAATGGTTCTGTAGCTGAGGGTGCAGATTATCTCCTGTACATTCGGAAACCTTGGATATTGCTGCTTGTTCTGAAACTCTTATGGTTCTGCTGCTCTCTACAGCTCTGTCTCCATAACATTCAGTATTGGCATATTGCACTTTTGTACGTCATATTCTTGCTGTGTATTGTATGATATTTCTTAAGCTGTTTTTTTATTTGCTATTATTTAGCTTTTATACTAAAAAGTTGTATTTTTGCTTCATTATGGAGACGTCTTTAGCAAAATATACTGTTAGCTGAGGAAAGAATCGATTTATTTCTCATCAGTATAAACACATTTATTAAAAATGTTTAATCTAATGATATTCATTGCAATCTGCTGAATGTGTGAATATCTGTGCATGTTCTGTATGTTGGTGCATGTTCTGTATGTTGCTGCATGTTCTGTATGTTGGTGCATGTTCTGTATGTTGCTGCATGTTCTGTATGTTGGTGCATGTTCTGTATGTTGGTGCATGTTCTGTATTTTCTGTATGTTGGTGCATGTTCTGTATGTTGCTCTATGTTCTGTATGTTCTGTATGTTGCTGCATGTTCTGTATGTTGGTGCATGTTCTGTATGTTGCTGCATGTTCTGTATGTTGGTGCATGTTCTGTATGTTCTGTATGTTGGTGCATGTTCTGTATGTTCTGTATGTTGGTGCATGTTCTGTATGTTGCTGCATGTTCTGTATGTTGGTGCATGTTCTGTATGTTGCTGCATGTTCTGTATGTTGGTGCATGTTCTGTATGTTCTATATGTTGGTGCATGTTCTGTATGTTGGTGCATGTTCTGTATGTTGCTGCATGTTCTGTATGTTGGTGTATGTTCTGTATGTTGCTGCATGTTCTGTATGTTGGTGTATGTTGGTGCATGTTCTGTATGTTGGTGTATGTTGCTGTATGTTCTGTATGTTGGTGCATGTTCTGTACGTTGGTGCATGTTCTGTATGTTGGTGCATGTTCTGTATGTTGCTGTATGTTCTGTATGTTGGTGCATGTTCTGTATGTTGGTGTATGCTGCTGTATGTTCTGTATGTTGGTGCATGTTCTGTATGTTGGTGCATGTTCTGTATGTTGCTGCATGTTCTGTATGTTGGTGCATGTTCTGTATGTTGGTGCATGTTCTGTATGTTGGTGTATGTTGGTGCATGTTCTGTATGTTGGTGCATGTTCTGTATGTTGCTGTATGTTCTGTATGTTGCTATATGTTGGTGCATGTTCTGTATGTTAGTGCATGTTCTGTATGTTGGTGTATGTTCCTGTATGTTCTGTATGTTGGTGCATGTTCTGTATGTTGCTGCATGTTCTGTATGTTGGTGCATGTTCTGTATGTTCTTTATGTTGCTATATGTTGGTGCATGTTCTGTATGTTCTGTATGTTGGAGCATGTTTTGTATGTTCTGTATGTTGGTGCATGTTCTGTATGTTCTGTATGTTGGAGCATGTTTTGTATGTTCTGTATGTTGGTGCATGTTCTGTATGTTGCTGTATGTTCTGTATGTTGCTGTATGTTCTGTATGTTGCTGCATGTTCTGTATGTTGCTGCATGTTTTGTATGTTGCTGCATGTTCTGTATGTTAGTGTATGTTGCTGCATGTTCTCTATGTTGTATGTTCTGTATGTTGGTGCATGTTCTGTATGTTCTGTATGTTGCCGCATGTTCTGTATGTTGTGTTTGCGTCGGAGCTGAATCATGTTCTGTAAATGAAGGGTGACATCTCTAATATTCACTGTCACAAATGACTGCTGAATTTGGAAACTTTCCCTTTGTACAATGCGTTTTCTGCGGAGCCAGAAATAAGAACATTCTCCGATTCTGTCTCCTCCCTTCTGCTCTTGTTACTGTATTGTCATGTGAATCGCTGCTGGACAATCCCATATAATATCTGCTTTCTGTACAGAACTGTACATGTTCTTCTAAGGCAAGGGTTTCCAACTCCAGACCTCAAGTAACCCCAGCAGGTCATGTTTCCAGGATTTCTCTCTGTGGAAAGTGGTCAGTTAAGTTCTGACCCTGCAAAATAGATTAACTCACTTGTGCATGATGAATTAAATCCTGAAAATATGACCTGTTGGGAGTAGTTGAGGACCGAAGTTCTATGTATGTTACCGGCCAGGGATAGAGTTTGTTTGTTTTTTAAACTTTTCTACCGAAAAGCAGGACTGTCGGGATGGCTGTAATATAGAGAAAAGCGGGACTGTCGGGATGGTGGTAATATAGAGAAAAGCAGGACTGTCGGGATGGCGGTAATATAGAGAAAAGCAGGACTGTCGGGATGGCGGTAATATAGAGAAAAGCAGAACTATCGGGATGGCGGTAATAGAGAAAAGCAGGACTGTCGGGATAGCTGTAATATAGAGAAAAGCAGGACTGTATGGATGGCGGTAATATAGAGAAAAGCAGAACTATCGGGATGGCGGTAATAGAGAAAAGCAGGACTGTCGGGATGGCTGTAATATAGAGAAAAGCAGGACTGTCGGGATGGTGGTAATATAGAGAAAAGCAGGACTGTCGGGATGGCGGTAATAGAGAAAAGCAGGACTGTCGGGATAGCTGTAATATAGAGAAAAGCAGGACTGTCGGGATGGCGGTAATATAGAGAAAAGCAGAACTATCGGGATGGCTGTATTATAGAGAAAAGCAGGACTGTCGGGATGGCGGTAATATAGAGAAAAGCAGAACTATCGGGATGGCGGTAATAGAGAAAAGCAGGACTGTCGGGATAGCTGTAATATAGAGAAAAGCAGGACTGTATGGATGGCGGTAATATAGAGAAAAGCAGAACTATCGGGATGGCGGTAATAGAGAAAAGCAGGACTGTCGGGATGGCTGTAATATAGAGAAAAGCAGGACTGTCGGGATGGTGGTAATATAGAGAAAAGCAGGACTGTCGGGATGGCGGTAATAGAGAAAAGCAGGACTGTCGGGATAGCTGTAATATAGAGAAAAGCAGGACTGTATGGATGGCGGTAATATAGAGAAAAGCAGAACTATCGGGATGGCGGTAATAGAGAAAAGCAGGACTGTCGGGATGGCTGTAATATAGAGAAAAGCAGGACTGTCGGGATGGTGGTAATATAGAGAAAAGCAGGACTGTCGGGATGGCGGTAATAGAGAAAAGCAGGACTGTCGGGATAGCTGTAATATAGAGAAAAGCAGGACTGTCGGGATGGCGGTAATATAGAGAAAAGCAGAACTATCGGGATGGCTGTATTATAGAGAAAAGCGGGACTGTCGGGATGGCTGTATTATACAGAAAAGCAGGACTGTCGGGATGGCGGTAATACAGAGAAAAGCGGGACTGTCGGGATGGCTGTAATATAGAGAAAAGCAGGACAGACGGAATGGTGGTAATATAGAGAAAAGCGTGACTGTCGGGATGGCGGTAATATAGAGAAAAGCAGGACTGTCGGGATGGCTGTATTATAGAGAAAAGCAGGACTGTCGGGATGGCGGTAATAGAGAAAAGCAGGACTGTCGGGATGGCGGTAATATAGAGAAAAGCAGGACTGTCGGGATGGCGGTAATATAGAGAAAAGCGGGACTGTCGGGATAGCTGTAATATAGAGAAAAGCATGACTGTTGGGATGGCGGTAATATAGAGAAAAGCAGGACTGTCGGGGTGGCTGTATTATAGAGGAAAGCAGGACTGTCGGGATGGCGTTAATATAGAGAAAAGCAGGACTGTCGGGATGGCTGTATTATAGAGAAAAGCAGGACTGTCGGGATGGCGGTAATAGAGAAAAGCAGGACTGTTGTGATGGCTGTAATATAGAGAAAAGCAGGACTGTTGGGATGGCGGTAATATAGAGAAAAGCAGGACTGTCGGGGTGGCTGTATTATAGAGAGAAGCAGGACTGTCGGGACGGCTGTAATATAGAGAAAAGCGGGACTGTCGGGATGGCTGTATTATAGAGAAAAGCGGGACTGTCGGGATGGCTGTATTATAGAGAAAAGCGGGACTGTCGGGATGGCTGTATTATTGAGAAAAGCGGGACTGTCGTGATGGCTGCAATATAAAGAAAAGCAGGACTGTCGGGATGGCTGCAATATAGAGAAAAGCGGGACTGTTGGGATGGCGGTAATATAGAGAAAAGCAGGACTGTCGGGATAGCTGTAATATAGAGAAAAGCAGGACTGTCGGGATGACTGCACCCATATAATTAGTATACTTACCTCTCCGGAGTCCCACACCCTGCACCCATATAATTAGTATACTTACCTCTCCGGAGTCCCACACCCTGCACCCATATAATTAGTATACTTACCTCTCCGGAGTCCCACACCCTGCACCCATATAATTAGTATACTTACCTCTCCGGAGTCCCACACCCTGCACCCATATAATTAGTATACTTACCTCTCCGGAGTCCCACACCCTGCACCCATATAATTTGTATACTTACCTCTCCGGAGTCCCACACCCTGCACCCATATAATTACTATACTTACCTCTCCGGAGTCCCACACCCTGCACCCATATAATTACTATACTTACCTCTCCGGAGTCCCACACCCTGCACCCATATAATTACTATACTTACCTCTCCGGAGTCCCACACCCTGCACCCATATAATTAGTATACTTACCTCTCCGGAGTCCCACACCCTGCACCCATATAATTAGTATACTTACCTCTCCTGAGTCCCACACCCTGCACCCATATAATTAGTATACTTACCTCTCCGGAGTCCCACACCCTGCACCCATATAATTACTATATTTACCTCTCCGGAGTCCCACACCCTGCACCCATATAATTAGTATACTTACCTCTCCGGAGTCCCACACCCTGCACCCATATAATTAGTATACTTACCTCTCCGGAGTCCCACACCCTGCACCCATATAATTAGTATACTTACCTCTCCGGAGTCCCACACCCTGCACCCATATAATTACTATATTTACCTCTCTGGAGTCCCACACCCTGCACCCATATAATTAGTATACTTACCTCTCCAGAGACCCACACCCTGCACCCATATAATTAGTATACTTACCTCTCCAGAGACCCACACCCTGCACCCATATAATTAGTATACTTACCTCTCCGGAGTCCCACACCCTGCACCCATATAATTAGTATACTTACCTCTCCTGAGTCCCACACCCTGCACCCATATAATTAGTATACTTACCTCTCCTGAGTCCCACACCCTGCACCCATATAATTACTATATTTACCTCTCCGGAGTCCCACACCCTGCACCCATATAATTAGTATACTTACCTCTCCAGAGACCCACACCCTGCAACCATATAATTACTATACTTACCTCTCCAGAGACCCACACCCTGCACCCATATAAATAGTATACTTACTTCTCCGGAGTCCCACACCCTGCACCCATATAATTAGTATACTTACCTCTCCGGAGTCCCACACCCTGCACCCATATAATTAGTATACTTCCTTCTCCGGAGTCCCACACCCTGCACCCATATAATTAGTATACTTCCCTCTCCGGAGACCCCACACCCTGCACCCATATAATTACTATACTTCCCTCTCCGGAGTCCCACACCCTGCACCCATATAATTACTATACTTCCCTCTCCGGAGTCCCACATCGGCCAGTTCTTCTGACTTTAATCACCGGGAAAATGTTATGGCGGTAATTTTTCTGGTGATTTGCGCATAGTGATATTCCTAGAAACAAGGTGCAGGCGCAATGTTCCCGGAGACCTGCGCACTCTGGCACAAAGCCGTAGAGGAGTGTCCCAGCACGGAGGCTGGGCACGGGCTCCCTCCTTTATTATAATGCCCCTGGTCACACAGGCAGGTACTGTACTGATAGTGCCATCTTCCTGCATACCGGATGCTGTTCTCAGTCTCCTTTCTATGTGTGTCGGCATTAATGTGTGTGCCATACTTGCCGACTTTAGCCCGTAATTTTACAGGTCCAGAGATGTATCTATCATGGGTACAGGGTTTGCGGTGCACACGGAACCATGGGCCAGAGAGGCCTTGTGACGGACATTTACACCTAGAACCGTCCGAATTACCACACTGCATGTGCCCGTGCAGCGCTCGTCCCTTCTCCTTACTTCCCGCTGTGCCATCTTTCCAGTGATATCTTCAGAAAAATGATGCAGCACAGGAGCTAGCAGGGACTCTGGCGGCACAGTGCCAGGCTCATTGCTGGCGGCACAGTGCCAGGCTCATTGCTGGCGGCACAGTGCCAGGCTCATTGTCCCTTCTGTGCATCTCTGGAAAGATGGCGCCGATGGGAACAAGTATTGGGGGGGACTCGCTGACCTGCTGACCATAACCCTATAACATGCTCACGTACAAGTCTCATCTTGTTTTGTCATTTGTATACTTCATAATAACGTGATCTGCAGTCATTTGGGTTTATAGTTAGTGCAGAAATATGAGTTCACTGATCTGAAGATAGTTGCAATTTTGTTGCAACAAAGTAAAAATCTTATTATACACATTCCCAGTGACTGATTAGGTCTCGGATGTGCCTTGTCGGCCTGTGTGTACGGTCATCTGCTGACCACACTTACAGCTCAGTATGTGGCCTGGAACTAATAATCCGGGCACTGACAGTCATGTCCATTTTAACTACTAGGGGTAAATTTACTAAAGTGAGAGTTTTTATAAGTGGAGATGTTGCCCATAGCAACCAATCAGATTGTAGCTATTATCTTCTAGAAGGTGCTAGATAAATGTTAATTAGAATCTGATTGGTTGCTATGGGCAACATCTCCACTTCTAAAAACTCTCACTTTAGTAAATTTCCCCCCTAAAGTCTGGTAAGTTTGGAAAGTGATCCTGTTGTTCATCATTGGACTCAAGCAGTAATATCATAGTTTATGTGGCTGATATTAATATCTGCTGTAATTAGCAGGGAAGCGAGAGGCTATAAATGACCAGACTGCGATCTCCAGCTGCGCACATCACCATATATTACGGTAGCCAAGCATTGCCTACGCACCTCTATGGGGATGTTACTGGTCGCAAAGTGCTTTACCCAAACCGCCCGGGAGGCACTTCAATGCGGAAAATGTCATCTCCCCCAATTGTCACATCTTCGCTGACACCTCCTGCGCACACTCCCATAACTCAGACTATGACGCTTCATTTTCTTACCCGTAGACAGCAGGAAACTTATTGACAGCATATTGCAAAGTATTTTATGACCATTTGTGTTGATGATCTTAGACTTTGGGACTACACGATATCACTGAATCATAGGAAGATGAAAGGTTGAGGATCGGCATAGAACAGCCCTGACTGACAATGTTACTCCTCAGCAGATGAATGGCCAGATACTACTAATCCATTTCTCCACAAAGACACATTTATTTGTCTGGGGCCCTATTGACTCACACAGATCTCAGGATATATAGAATAAACCTAGAGACAGCGACTCCCTGATTGATTACTCAGGGACGATGCACGGGGGCAGATTAAATTGAGCGCGAGCACTTCCGGGTGTTAAAGTGAGCACAGCATGACTTGTGGCTCCTGCCTCTATAGTTTGCGAGGCGAAATAATCAACGTTTCTTACCCGCAACATCCCACATAGAGGGGTATCCAATATGAAACGTTAACTTCACTGCCGAAGTTAAAGTTTCGTATCGGAGTTTTTTTTCTGCGTTACGTCTGGTGCGCGCTCCCGCTTATCCCCGTATTCAAAATAAAATGAACGAAAATGGGAAACTCCGAAGTTGGATTTGTGTAAAGTTATGAATTTTTCCTGAAAATAATTGTAAGACCCCCCTAAAGTAGTAAAAACATGGGGGATCACTATGGGTACCCCCGTTTTAGCCTTTAATTGAAAGTCGGGGATTTAAATAGCCGCAGCAGGTGTTTTTTTCCCGACATTGAAGAAGTGATGCAGAAGAGCACTTAGGTTATTTTTTTCGTTTTTTTAAGTGGTCCCATCAAATTTGGGGTACATGAAAATGGGTACTAGCATATTTTGGTGTCCCTAAAGTAATTTTTTTTAAAATTCTGCATTTGTGCACCTGCCGCTATAATTCTATTCTAGAAAACACCTGCCGCTAATAATCTATTCTATAATACACCTGCCGCTAGTAATCTATTCTAGAATACACTTGCCGCTAATAATCTATTCTAGAATACACCTGCCGCTAATAATCTATTCTAGAATACACCTGCCGCTAATAATCTATTCTATAATACACCTGCCGCTAATAATCTATTCTAGAATACACCTGCCGCTAATAATCTATTCTATAGTACACCTGCCGCTAATAATCTATTCTATAATACACCTGCCACTAATAATCTATTCTATAATACACCTGCCGCTAATAACCTACTCTAGAATACACCTGCCGCTAATAACCTACTCTAGAATACACCTGCCGCTAATAATCTATTCTAGAATACACCTGCCGCTAATAATCTATTCTATAATACACCTGCCGCTAATAATCTATTCTATAATACACCTGCCGCTAATAATCTATTCTATAATACACCTGCCGCTAATAACCTACTCTAGAATACACCTGCCGCTAATAACCTACTCTAGAATACACCTGCCGCTAATAATCTATTCTATAATACACCTGCCGCTAATAATCTATTCTAGAATACACCTGCCGCTAATAATCTATTCTAGAATACACCTGCCGCTAATAATCTATTCTAGAATACACCTGCCGCTAATAATCTATTCTATAATACACCTGCCGCTAATAATCTATTCTAGAATACACCTGCCGCTAATAATCTATTCTAGAATACACCTGCCGCTAATAATCTATTCTAGAATACACCTGCCGCTAATAATCTATTCTAGAATACACCTGCCGCTAATAATCTATTCTATAATACACCTGCCGCTAATAATCTATTCTAGAATACACCTGCCGCTAATAATCTATTCTAGAATACACCTGCCGCTAATAATCTATTCTATAATACACCTGCCGCTAATAATCTATTCTAGAATACACCTGCCGCTAATAATCTATTCTATAATACACCTGCCGCTAATAATCTATTCTAGAATACACCTGCCGCTAATAATCTATTCTAGAATACACCTGCCGCTAATAATCTATTCTATAATACACCTGCCGCTAATAGCCTATTCTATAATACACCTGCCGCTAATAATCTATTCTAGAATACACCTGCCGCTAATAATCTATTCTATAATACACCTGCCGCTAATAATCTATTCTATAATACACCTGCCGCTAATAATCTATTCTATAATACACCTGCCGCTAATAATCTATTCTATAATACACCTGCTGCTAATAATCTATTCTATAATACACCTGCCGCTAATAATCTATTCTATAATACACCTGCCACTAATAATCTATTCTATAATACACCTGCCACTAATAATCTATTCTATAATACACCTGCCGCTAATAACCTACTCTAGAATACACCTGCCGCATACTTGCAGAATAGCCCTGAACCTATTTCCCTATTGTTTAACAATTTTTTCCCATTTTTTTTTTGCACCCCATTTTTTTATTTAATTTTTTGGGGTGTCCCTATTTTTTTTTTTTAAACTTTTTTTGACACAGTTCTTTTTTAAATGTCAATCTCAGGGGTGCAGGCTTTTTTTTTAAGCCTGCACCCCTAAACCCTAATTCTGCACTTTTTTTCGACACCTATTCAATGGGGAAAAGTTATCCCCGTTTTTTTTTCTCAAAGACTTTTCAAAACTGCGATAAGTCTTTGAAATTGAATACGGTGTAAAAGTAAAACAAGTGATATTAACGCAAAAAACACCCATATTGAATACCCCTCTTAGGCTCCTATGGGTCATCACAGCGGCTTAAATAATCTCCAAAATTCACAATACAGGTTTAGTCACAGACTAGTGAGTATACAATGGGGCTGATTCACAATCTAACACAAGACGGCTGCATTGTTTTTCTCCACAGGTATCACTATCAGCGCACATTTGTTCTATCCCGATCCTTGCCGCAAGAGACCCTTCTGAAATCAGACGTATCTCTGCGTATACACATCTCTGAATAGTCCGCGATTCCGTTTGCGCGGCCACAGTACACTTATCCTACGTACAGCCGCCCAATTGCCGGCCAGTTACACCCTCTCAGCTGCAAGTGGATATATGGCTGAGATGTCTACGGCTCCAAAGCTGCGTATGTGTTTGGCTCGATACGTGAAAAATAGCGATCTCCACCCGCAAACGGTCTTGTGTCCACTCTGATCGGCAGCAATGTGAGGATAAAGCACCTATGCAAATAATCGCTCAGCTGCGCAAACATCATCACTGCGTCCTACTACAAATCAGGCCCTGAGTCACACCGGGCATGCGTCCCGACTTGTACGTACAGAGTCACAGCGCAGATTTGGACGCACGGTTGCAGAAATGTTATGGGTTTTCCAGGACAGTGACTGGGAGGTAATGAGATGCTGCGTGTTATGGGCGTGTAGGAGGCTTGTCACGGAAAATGGTGCATACACAGACGCTGAACCGCTCACATAGTCTATATATGCAGGTGCGGTCTCTCCATCTATAGACTATGTACACAAATGTGATTGGACACCCCCGGGCAAGCAAAATGCATACCATGTGCACACGAGCCCCCCTCCCCCTTACCTTACGGCAGATCAGCACACGCTGCTGTCTCCTATGCCTGTGGGGAGGGGCGATCACACTGATTGCGTCCCCCCCTGGCTTTGCGCCGGGCTGGGGGCTTACTGCGCAAAACTGTTTGGGTTTTTGTTATCCTAAGGGGACGTGGCCACGCCTCTCACTATTGGGCCACGCCCCTTTCACCAGGGCCCGGCGTGTCTCATAGCGCGCCTGCCCGTACTTCATCACACAGCCCTACTTGATGGCTCCCTGAAATAGTAGTAATCTCCCTGATTGCACCTTACCCCCATTATATAGCTGTTATATACCTGGGGGGAAAAAATAAATAAATCAGATAGATATATATATATACATTCAAATGGTATAATCGGTGCTGTTTCCCTGCTTTGGTTATAAGGCACAATGATCCCTATATCTACATGTATCTTTATATAAGGGTTCTCGTGGCCACTTATATGGAACCACTTGTAAAACACAGTTCCAGACCCTCCAACATGACCCCTTCCATCTGGTACAAAAAGCTCTGCTCCTGGATTTTTCTCTTAATTGATGAATGCAGCCACCTGTGGTGATACATCGGCCTCATCTATTAACAAGCTCAACACAGGTGTCTGCAATCATTAATTAGGTGCAAAGCCCAGGGGCAGAGCATTTTGTACCAAATGGATGGGGACATGTTGGAGGGTAGGTAATACATGTAGATCTAATTACTAACTGCTTTGGGGCTCATTTACATTTGGATGTAAAGCTGGCCACACATCTAAAGATTATCTGTCCAACCAGCCAACTAGTTGATTGGTTGGAATGAAAATCTGGTAATGTATGAAAGCAAATGACAATCAGCAATTTGCTCCCAAACGCTGGAAAATGGACGAAAACTGTTGTTTGAACAAATAGTTTAGATCAAACATTTAACAAACTTGTCTGACGCCATTTTCATCTGTTTTCTGGCATTTAGGAGCAAATTGCTGATCATCAGTTACTCCCATACGTTACCAGATTTTCATTCCAACCAATCAACAAGTTGGCTGGTTGGATGTAAGTTGGTCTAGTGTGTGGCCAGCTTAAGTCAAGTATTTGACATGCCTCACAGATGTAGCAGGACACGCCTATCACATGTATGACACGCCTCAGATGTAGCAGGACACGCCTATCACATGTATGACACGCCTCAGATGTAGCAGTACATGCCTATCACATGTATGACATGCCTCTCAGATGTAGCAGTACACACCTATCACATGTATGACACGCCTCAGATGTAGCAGTACACACCTATCACATGTATGACACGCCTCTCAGATGTAGCAGTACACACCTATCACATGTATGACATGCCTCTCAGATGTAGCAGTACATGCCTATCACATGTATGACACGCCCCTCAGATGTAACAGTACATGCCTATCACATGTATGACATGCCTCTCAGATGTAGCAGTACACGCCTATCACATATATGACACGCCTCAGATGTAGCAGTACATGCCTATCACATGTATGACATGCCTCTCAGATGTAGCAGTACATGCCTATCACATGTATGACACACCTCTCAGATGTAGCAGTACATGCCTATCACATGTATGACACACCTCTCAGATGTAGCAGTACACACCTATCACATATGACACGCCTCTCAGATGTAGCAGTACATGCCTATCACATGTATGACATGCCTCTCAGATGTAGCAGTACACACCCATCACATGTATGACACGCCTCTCAGATGTAGCAGTACACGCCTATCACATATGACACACCTCTCAGATGTAGCAGTACATGCCTATCACATGTATGACACACCTCTCAGATGTAGCAGTACACACCTATCACATATGACACGCCTCTCAGATGTAGCAGTACATGCCTATCACATGTATGACATGCCTCTCAGATGTAGCAGTACACACCTATCACATGTATGACACGCCTCTCAGATGTAGCAGTACACACCTATCACATGTATGACACACCTCTCAGATGTAGCAGTACACACCTATCACATATGACATGCCTCTCAGATGTAGCAGTACATGCCTATCACATGTATGACATGCCTCTCAGATGTAGCAATACACACCTATCACATGTATGACACGCCTCTCAGATGTAGCAGGACACGCCCACTTTACCGCCGCGTTCATAGGTGCTGCTTTCACAATATCCCTGAAATGCTTTTTTAAAAAGTAGACAAGTATGAGCCACTGTAGGCTGTGAGATGAATCAGGGAGCCTGGGGAAATGGCTGCATACACTGGTCCTCAGGGCTCTCAGCAAGGAGCTGAGCTAGTTAGTAGCAGATGATAATGTAACTTATTAATAGAGTGTAAATATAGCACAAGCCTGTATAACTATGTAACTAATATAGCACAAGCCTGTATAACTATGTAACTAATATAGCACAAGCCTGTATAACTATGTAACTAATATAGCACAAGCCTGTATAACTATGTAACTAATATAGCACAAGCCTGTATAACTATGTAACTAATATAGCACAAGCCTGTATAACTATGTAACTAAAACAGTAAAAGCAGAAATAAATGTAACAGCTAATATAATGCTGGGTGAGTGTGAGGTACCTTCCTGTATTTGTAGCTTTGTTGTTCTTGTCAGTCTTACCCCCTTGTACAGCGCGATGGACCCTTGTGCCGCCATATAAATAAAAGCGGTTTACAATTCCTTTCACTTCAGATATTTCAGAGCCAACAGTATCCTACCCACCAACATGACCCGTTCCACTAGGTACAAAACACTCTGCTCCTGGACTTCCCTCTTACCCTCCAACATGACCCGTTCCACTAGGTACAAATCACTCTGCTCCTGGACTTCCCTCTTACCCTCCAACATGACCCGTTCCACTAGGTACAAAACACTCTGCTCCTGGACTTCCCTCTTACCCTCCAACATGACCCGTTCCACTAGGTACAAAACACTCTGCTCCTGGACTTCCCTCTTACCCTCCAACATGACCCATTCCATTAGGTACAGAATGCTCTGCTCCTGGACTTCCCTCTTACCCTCCAACATGACCCATTCCATTAGGTACAGAATGCTCTGCTCCTGGACTTCCCTCTTACCCTCCAACATGACCCATTCCATTAGGTACAGAATGCTCTGCTCCTGGACTTCCCTCTTACCCTCCAACATGACCCGTTCCATTAGGTACAAAACAGTCTGCTCCTGGACTTCCCTCTTACCCTCCAACATGACCCATTCCATTAGGTACAGAATGCTCTGCTCCTGGACTTCCCTCTTACCCTCCAACATGACCTGTTCTATTAGGTACAGAACACTGCTCCTGGACTTCCCTCTTACCCTCCAACATGACCCGTTCCATTAGGTACAGAACACTGCTCCTGGACTTCCCTCTTACCCTCCAACATGACCCGTTCCATTAGGTACAAAACACTCTGCTCCTGGACTTCCCTCTTACCCTCCAACATGACCCGTTCCATTAGGTACAAAACACTCTGCTCCTGGACTTCCCTCTTACCCTCCAACATGACCCATTCCATTAGGTACAGAATGCTCTGCTCCTGGACTTCCCTCTTACCCCCAACATGACCCGTTCCATTAGATACAAAACACTCTGCTCCTGGACTTCCCTCTTACCCTCCAACATGACCCGTTCCATTAGGTACAGAACACTCTGCTCCTGGACTTCCCTCTTACCCTCCAACATGACCCATTCCATTAGGTACAGAACACTCTGCTCCTGGACTTCCCACCTAATGTATGATTGCAGCCATCTGTGTTGAACTACTGTAGGTTATTGATAAGACAGGTGTCAGCACAGGTGGCTGCAATCATACATTAAGAGGGAAGTCCTGGAGCAGAGCATGTTGTACTTAATGGAACGGGTCATGTTGGAGGGTCTACAATAATGCTTAAGCTTTTGTTATGTCTATAACAGGGACAGCGCATGCGTTGTGCAGACCTAGGTGTCCCTTCCTCGGTGGGAGTGTGGTTGTGTTTTATCCATACGCAATATAGTATTGGGGTTTTTTTGTAGTATGTAAACACTTTTATCATATGACTGATGTTGAATGTTTATTTTAGGCTTTTGTACTTTTATTATTCTTATCCTTTATTTTGTATAACACTGACATATTCCGCAGCACCCTACGATTGCGGCATTTTATTCAGACGCACATTCTTGTTCTTTATGGACCATCCTAAAGCCATATCTTCTGTCTCCCCTTTCCCATCGGGACACTGCGGCCTGTGGGTAGGACGGGCAGGGCCGCCAAGAGGCAAGGCGGGCCCCTGTAATAGGGGGCGTGGCCTAATCTCGGGAGGCGTGGCCACACCCCCTTGCTGAAAAATAAAAAAGATTTGCAGCGGCGGGGAGGGGGGCGCTCTGAGCCCCCCTCAGCCCGGCGCAAAGCCAGGGGGGGCGTGATCAGTGTGATCGCTCCCCCGCACAGGCATAGGAGACTGCTGTGTGCTGGGATGCTGTGAGGGAGGGGGGGTGGCGCCTCACCCGGGCTCCCGCCGGGCCCCTCAGGAAGCCCGGGCCCGGGTAATCTGTACCCGCTCCCCCCCCTCTTGGCACCCCTGAGGACGGGGGGACAGTGCCTCGGAAAGTGGGCTGGGTTGTGCTTTGCTGTATTACACAATAAAATGGCACTTTAATAGAATGACACTGTACAGGGGCGACTTTCAGCAACTCCATTTAGAAAAAAAATGATTCTGCTTTCCTGTCAGCAAGTTGGAAAATTACCATAAAAGTGTTTATTTATGGACAGACAATTTCTTATGGAATAAATTAACGGGGAAAACGCATCTAGTTGTTATTTTAGACAAGTTTGTCAGAGGCCGCAAATCCCATAGAAAATGTCTCATTTATCCAAATTAATTTTAAATACTGAGGTGAGAAAATGCGAAATGTCAATTTACAGTGAACCCGATGGGACTAACATTAGAAATTGAGTTTCTTTTGAAATGTTTGTCTGCAGAGCTATAGCGGAAGCCATGTTCGAGGTCAGTTCCCATCGCAGGCTCCATAAGCGTCTCCCCCAGAAGGGAGGTGACTGCTGGTTTCCATATCTTCCTCAATGTATCTGTTTGCACCTCAGGTGCCGAAAAGTGATTAATTGTGACTATATTATTCTAACCCTAACAGTGCCCAGTTCACTGGCTGTAACTGAGAAAATAACTCAGCTGGCAGTTATGTCACTGCCACACAAATATGCCAAGCTCCCAGGTTTACGTTCCTTAATATTATAATCTTTTGCTATTCATTGGAGGGATTTGCATATGGTTACAGCACTTTCTGTTTTTCTAGATTATTACTAAGCTGTAATAGTTTCTCTCATGTATACTTTTAGTGTATGCACTTTGCTTGCGTATAATAAAGCTTCCTGACCTCCTATTATCTGGCAGCATTTGGCAATGAAATAATATGGGATATATTGAGTATTCTTATATTGTACTTACCTATCGTTAGTGTCTCTTTAATAAACACTTGCTGCATATAAATGTAAGCTACACACTGTATATACAGAGTTTATGTTTCTATAAATGTTCTGTATAATTTCTCGCAACAACTTTTTCCACTTCATAATCGCCATTTCCGCATTTATTAATAATGCGAGTAGGAAGTTTCGAGGTGAAATGAAAACGTTTTCATCTATAGAATCGACGGCACAGCGCACTCGGCGATTACTCATCATGGAAAACAGTACAACGCTAACCAGTACACTTTGGATCTAAGAACCCTTTACACATTAGGATGACCTTTTAATCGAACTATTTTGGAAGTTATTTTAAATGTTTTTTCCATGCAATATTTACGCCCGTGAGCGACTGTAAATAAATCATCATTTCTATCATCTGTGCCAGTAATGGTCCATTGTAAAAATGTTTTACAGCATCTATGTCATTCTAGAAATAGATCCCATTGTGGGTTATCATTCACGGCCTGTCTGACCAGCACCTGGTGTTTCTGGAGTGACCCCATATCCACGATTTCATCTGACCCTTGCAAAGTTCAACCTTTTTGAAGACCTTTAATGCTTCCTCCCAGTACTGAGGGGTTATTCTGAGGACTGCAAGCAGTTGGCCCTGTCCTCCTGAAGACGGATGGCCCCTAAATAATTGAGCATGTGTGCCTGATAGCTGTGTGTGACTTTTGTGTGGTGCTCCGGCTCCTAGGCCCATAGTCAGAGAAATGATCCTAGCTATGTGTAACCTGAACCAAAGGCAAATACGAAGGTGTCAGTTCTGTCGCCGTAGTTAGCAGATCTCAGACATGGCTCCAGCGCAAATAGATTTATTGGGGTCAGTTATTTATTTCAAATAAATAAACAATATATAGTTATTAGAAGGTAAAAAGAATGTCGCTTTGGCAACTACATACACAATGTTGTCTCTTGTTCTCTTTCATGTCAGCTGCCTGTTTGTAGGGTCACATAACCACATTGGCGACTGTTGGGTATGTTGGACATTGTGTCACATTAAGCGATGTGATCTATGACTTTTTGTATTGAGTGGGTGATTACTTTGCAGCAGGGGTTATCCAAACTGGGAGTCCGGTCAGAGCTGATAAGTACCCCCCCTGCCTCTCAGACTCACCACCTCACACTGTGCGTTCCCCCTGCATACAGAACATTTCTTGGCCTTTATCTGTGACTGTTGGGAGCTATTCTATAGGCGACCTGCCAGCTAGCGTGTTCCAGATGTGTTCACATGGTAGAAGCCCTAATGGGTCAAAACACGGAAGTGTTCTCTTTGTAAGGGACAGCTCTTATCAGAATAGTTGTCACAGTAGGTAAGTGTACATCCCCGCCCTTGCAAATGATTTTCAACGCTATTTACTATTGCACCGAAAAGAGCCCTCCAGGCAGGGGCGTGAATACAAGAAACAACGGAAGGTGGTCACTTCTGGACGCCAGCCCTGAAGGGGGCACACTGACCTCCATTGTGCCAGATTCTACTTATGCACCCCTGGGCAGTAATAAACAAGGG
Source organism: Taudactylus pleione (assembly GCA_031769625.1). Lineage (NCBI taxonomy): Eukaryota > Metazoa > Chordata > Amphibia > Anura > Myobatrachidae > Taudactylus > Taudactylus pleione. The sequence continues at coordinate 375,584 of JAUIMM010000485.1, forward strand.
GCCCAGGGGGCATGTGCAGCAGTCTTCCCTCTCCCAGGGGTCTGGTCTCTAGGGCAGGGAAGCCGCCCCAATGTACATAAAAGGGGAAGGGCAGAGCCTGGGGTGCATGGCCCCTCCCTCCTTTATTGGTTCTCCCCCCCTTACACATGTGGGACCCGCTGTCTCTGCTGTTGCTGTGGGAGCTGCAAATAGCAAGAACAGAAGACCCTGATCAGCAACAGGTGGTGTGTGCTGGGGTGGTAGAAGGCAATTGGGAGTGAGAGTGTGTGTCTGGGTGCTGATCCTGGGGTGTTGGCATAGCAGTGAATGCAGGGAAGGATACTTTGTGGGTTCTGCTGGCGTGTTGGCAGTGAAAACAGGAGAGAGAGAGAGTGTGTGTGTGTTTGGGTGCTGATAGGGTGTTAGTAGTGAAAGCAGGGGTAAGGTATGCACCTAGGTGGTGTTGGCAGTGAATGCAGGTGAAGGAGAGTTTATGTATGGGTGCTGCTGAGTTGTTGGAAGTGAATGTGGAGGGTGAGGGAGTGAGAGTGTATGTATGGGTGCTGCTGGGTTGTTGGAAGTGAATGTGGACAGTGAGGGAGTGAGAGTGTGTGTCTGGGTGCTGCTGGGTTGTTGGAAGTGAATGTGGAGGGTGAGGGAGTGAGAGTGTGTGTCTGGGTGCTAATCCTGGGGTGTTGGCATAGCAGTGAATGCAGGGAAGGATACTTTGTGGGTTCTGCTGGCGTGTTGGCAGTGAAAACAGGAGAGAGAGTGTGTGTGTGTTTGGGTGCTGATAGGGTGTTAGTAGTGAAAGCAGGGGGTAAGGTATGCACCTAGGTGGTGTTGGCAGTGAATGCAGGTGAAGGAGAGTTTATGTATGGGTGCTGCTGAGTTGTTGGAAGTGAATGTGGAGGGTGAGGGAGTGAGAGTGTATGTATGGGTGCTGCTGGGTTGTTGGAAGTGAATGTGGACAGTGAGGGAGTGAGAGTGTGTGTCTGGGTGCTGCTGGGTTGTTGGAAGTGAATGTGGAGGGTGAGGAAGTGAGTGTATGTATGGGTGCTGCTGGGTTGTTGGAAGTGAATGTGGACAGTGAGGGAGTGAGAGTGTGTGTCTGGGTGCTGCTGGATTGTTGGAAGTGAATGTAGAGGGTGAGAGAGTGAGAGTGTATGTATGGGTGCTGCTGAGTTGTTGGAAGTGAATGTGGACAGTGAGGGAGTGAGAGTGTGTGTCTGGGTGCTGATCCTGGGGTGTTGGCATAGCAGTGAATGCAGGGAAGGATACTTTGTGGGTTCTGCTGGCGTGTTGGCAGTGAAAACAGGAGAGAGAGAGAGTGTGTGTGTGTGTTTGGGTGCTGATAGGGTGTTAGTAGTGAAAGCAGGGGTAAGGTATGCACCTAGGTGGTGTTGGCAGTGAATGCAGGTGAAGGAGAGTTTATGTATGGGTGCTGCTGAGTTGTTGGAAGTGAATGTGGAGGGTGAGGGAGTGAGAGTGTATGTATGGGTGCTGCTGGGTTGTTGGAAGTGAATGTGGACAGTGAGGGAGTGAGAGTGTGTGTCTGGGTGCTGCTGGGTTGTTGGAAGTGAATGTGGAGGGTGAGGGAGTGAGAGTGTGTGTCTGGGTGCTAATCCTGGGGTGTTGGCATAGCAGTGAATGCAGGGAAGGATACTTTGTGGGTTCTGCTGGCGTGTTGGCAGTGAAAACAGGAGAGAGAGTGTGTGTGTGTTTGGGTGCTGATAGGGTGTTAGTAGTGAAAGCAGGGGGTAAGGTATGCACCTAGGTGGTGTTGGCAGTGAATGCAGGTGAAGGAGAGTTTATGTATGGGTGCTGCTGGGTTGTTGGAAGTGAATGTGGACAGTGAGGGAGTGAGAGTGTGTGTCTGGGTGCTGCTGGGTTGTTGGAAGTGAATGTGGAGGGTGAGGAAGTGAGTGTATGTATGGGTGCTGCTGGGTTGTTGGAAGTGAATGTGGACAGTGAGGGAGTGAGAGTGTGTGTCTGGGTGCTGCTGGATTGTTGGAAGTGAATGTAGAGGGTGAGAGAGTGAGAGTGTATGTATGGGTGCTGCTGAGTTGTTGGAAGTGAATGTGGAGGGTGAGGGAGTGAGAGTGTATGTATGGGTGCTGCTGGGTTTTTGGAAGTGAATGTGGACAGTGAGGGAGTGAGAGTGTGTGTCTGGGTGCTGCTGGATTGTTGGAAGTGAATGTAGAGGGTGAGAGTGTGAGAGTGTATGTATGGGTGCTGCTGGGTTGTTGGAAGTGAATGTGGACAGTGAGGGAGTGAGAGTGTGTGTCTGGGTGCTGCTGGGTTGTTGGAAGTGAATGTGGAGGGTGAGGGAGTGAGAGTGTATGTATGGGTGCTGCTGGGTTGTTGGAAGTGAATGTGGACAGTGAGGGAGTGAGAGTGTGTGTCTGGGTGCTGCTGGGTTGTTGGAAGTGAATGTGGAGGGTGAGGGAGTGAGAGTGTATGTTTGGGTGCTGCTGGGTTGTTGGAAGTGAATGTGGACAGTGAGGGAGTGAGAGTGTGTGTCTGGGTGCTGCTGGGTTGTTGGAAGTGAATGTGGAGGGTGAGGGAGTGAGAGTGTGTGTCTAGGTGCTGATCCTGGGGTGTTGGCATAGCAGTGAATGCAGGGAAGGATAGTTTGTGGGTTCTGCTGGTGTGTTGGCAGTGAAAACAGGAGATAGAGTGTGTGTGTGTTTGGGCGCTGATAGGGTTTTAGTAGTGAATGCAGGGGTAAGGTGTGCACCTGGATGGTGTTGGCAGTGAATGCAGGTGAAGGAGAGTGTATGTATGGGTGCTGCTGGGTTGTTGGAAGTGAATGTGGAGGGTGAGGGAGTGAGAGTGTGTGTCTAGGTGCTGTTGGGGTGTTGACAGTTAAAGCACGGGAGGTGAGTGTATGTCTAGGTGTTGCTAGGTTGTTGGTAGTGAATGTGGAGGGGTGAGAGTGTGTAACTGAGTGCTGCTGGGGTGGCAGTAGTGAATGCAGGCTAGGAGGGTGTGTGTCTGGGTGCTGCTGGGGTGTTGGCAGTGAATACAGGGGGAGCAGAGTGTATGTCTGGGTGTTGATAGGTTGTTGGTTTTGAATGTGGAGGGGAAATAGTGTGTGCCTGAGTGCTGCTGGAGTTTTGGTAGTGAATTCAGGGGGAGGGCAGTGTGGGGATGCTGCTGGAGCATTGGAAGTGAATGCAGGGGGAGGAGAGTGTGTCTGGATGCTGCTGGGGTATTGGTAGTAAATGCAGAGGGAGGGGGGTGTGTATGGGTGCTGCTGGGATGTTGGTAGTGAATGCAGGAGGAGGGCAGTGTGTATGGATGCTGCTGGGGTGTTGGAAGTGAATTCAGGGGGAGGGGAGTGTGTATGGATGCTGCTGGGGTGTTGGAAGTGAATGCAGGGGGAGGGGAGTGTGTATGGATGCTGCTGGGGTGTTGGAAGTGAATGCAGGGGGAGGAGAGTGTGTCTGGATGCTGCTGGGGTATTGGTAGTAAATGCAGAGGGAGGGGAGTGTGTATGGGTGCTGCTGGGATGTTGGTAGTGAATGCAGGAGGAGGGCAGTGTGTATGGATGCTGCTGGGGTGTTGGAAGTGATTGGCAGGGGGAGGGGAGTGTGTATGGATGCTGCTCGGGTGTTGGTAGTGAATGCAGGTGGAGGGGAGTGTGTATGGATGCTGCTAGGGTGTTGGTAGTGAATGCACACATGATATACAGTATGCACACACATTATATATACATACACACGCACATTATATATACGTGATATATATATATATATTTATATACAGGGCCGGATTACAAGGAGGGCTACAGAAGCAGTCGTCCCAGGGCCCCCACACACTGTACCCGGGCAGCATCCCCAAGATTAACTGTATTTTAAAATCTTTTATCGGAGCCACCTGCCGCGGCCCGCGATTAAACCTCGCCCCCTTCATTTGGCTCCACCCCCTTATTCTGCTGCTGGCCTGCTGCCTCTCAAGGAAACAGTAATGTATATATGTGTATCTGTGTCTATGTGAGTGTATGTTTGTGTGTATATATATATATATATATATACACTGTATATTGGGTGTGTGTATGTAGATATAATGTGTATATATATATATATATATAAATATATATATATATATATATATATATATATATAGTGTGCGTATGTATATATAATGTGTGTATGTACAGTGCATCCGGAAAGTATTCACAGCGCTTCACTTTTTCCACATTTTGTTACGTTACAGCCTTATTCCAAAATGGAATAAATTCATTTTTGTCCTCAAAATTCTACAATACCCCATAATGACAACGTGTAAAAAGTTTTTTTGAGATTTTTGCAAATTTAATTAAAAAAAACCCACTAAGAAATCAGATGTACAAAAGTATTCACAGTCTTTGCCATGAAGCTCAAAATTGAGCTCAGGTGCAACCTGTTTCCACTGATCATCCTTGAGATGTTCCTACAACTTAATTGGAGTCCACCTGTGGTAAATTCAGTTGATTGGACATGATTTTGAAAGGCATACACCTGTCTATATAAAATCTCACACTTGACTGTGCATTTAAGAGCACAAACCAAGCATGAAATCCAAAGAATTGTCTGTAGACCTCTGAGACACGATTGTCTCGAGGCACAAATCTGGGCTAGGGTACAGAAAAATATCTGCTGCTTTGAAGGTCCCAATGAGCACAGTGGCCTCAATCTTTCGTAAATGTAAGAAGTTCAGAACCACCAGGACTCTTCCTAGAGTTAGCCGGCCAACTCTAGGAAGAGTTGGGGGAGAAGGGCCCTAGTCAGGGAGGTGACCAAGAACCTGATGGTCATTCTGTCAGAGCTACAGCATTCCTCTGTGGAGAGAGGAGAACCTTCCTGAAGGACAACCATCCCTGCAGCAATCCACCAATCAGGCCTGTATGGTAGAGTGGCCAGACGGAAGTCACTCCTTAGTAAAAAGCACATGGCAGCCCGCCTGGAGTTTGCCAAAATGCACCTGGAGGACTCTCAGGCCATGAGAGACAAAGATTGAACTCTTTGGCGTGAATGCCAGGCGTTATGTTTGGAGGACATCAGAAACCGCTCATCACCAGGCCAATACCATCCCTACAGTGAAGCATGATGGTGGCAGAGATCTGAAAATGGCTGTGCACCAACGCTTCCCATACAACCTGATGGAGCTTGAGAGGTGCTGCAAAGAGGAATAGGCGAAACTGCCCAAAGATAGGTATGCCAAGTTTGCAGCATCATAATCAAAAAGTCTTGAGCCTGTAATTGCTGCCAAAGGTGCATCAACAAAGTATTGAGCAAAGGTTGTGAATACTTATGTACATGTGATTTCTTATTTATTTATTTTTTATTAAATTTGCAAAAATCTCAAAAAAAATTTTTTACACGTTGTCATTATGGGGTATTGTGTGTAGGATTTTGAGGACGAAAATTAATTGATTCAATTTTGGAACAAGGCTGTAACATAACAAAATGTGGAAAAAGTGAAACGATTTGAATACTTTCCGGATGCACTGTATATATAATGTGTGTATGTATATACAGCCATGGCCAAAAGTTTTGAGAATGACAGAAGTATTGGTTTTCACAAAGTTTGCTGTTTCAGTGTTTTTAGACCTTTTTGTCAGATGTCAATATGGTATACTGAGGTAACATTACAGCATTTCATAAGTGTCAGAGGCTTTTATTGACAATTACATTAAGTTTATGCAAAGAGTCAATATTTGCAGTGTTGACCCTTCTTTTTTAAGACCTCTGTAATTCGCCCTGGCAGCTGTCACTCACCTTCTGGGCCACATACTGACTGATGGCCGCCCATTCTTACATAATCTATGCTTGGAGTTTGTCAGAATTTGTGGGTTTTTGTTTGTCCACCCGCCTCTTGGGGATTGACCACAAATTCTCAATGGGATTAAGGAGTTTCTTGGGCATGGACTCAAAATTTTGATGTTTGTTCCCCGAGCCACTTAGTTATCACTTTTGCCTTATGGCAAGGTGCTCCATTGTGCTGGAAAAGACATTGTTCCTCACCAAACTGTTCTTGGATGGTTGGGAGAAGTTGCTCTTGGAGGATAATTTGGTACAATTCTTTATTCATGGCTGTGTTCTTAGGCAAAACTGTGAGTGATCCCCCCACTCCCTTGGCTGAGAAGTAACCCCACACATGAATGGTCTCCGGATATTGGAGACCATTGGTCTCCGGACAGTATTAGGATTAGTGACCCTGTCTGTCCTTTTTCAGACTCAATGAGCACTTTCCACCTACTTGTCACATGCATGAAAGACAATATAGGCAAGAAAACACCTATATAACCCATAAATATGTTCCTAATTGTGAAACGCGATGGTATATATTGCCGATATATAAATAACTGTTAATAAATAAAATAAACTTCAGATTTTGTTTTCACTATTCCAAAATTCCAAGACAACATGACAAATCCTTAAAATTCTAATATTTAATTTACTCATAATAACCCCCAAATGCCAGTCGCTGACAACGCTGAGGTCCAGTATGGGTGATTTTCCTCCAGGGCTTCCGTCCTGCTTGTACATAGCAGCTGTGGTCCCTGCATTGAGGAAGGTGCGTTCCGCGGTACCCCCCAGGCAGACGACAGATGTGTAAGAGATGGGAGATAGACTATGATAAAAGGCTCTTACAGTATAATCTGAATGAGATAGCAGCAAGCTGCACTGTGTAATATGTGCACATTGTTATAGAAGAAGGGGAACATTTAGTTTCTAAGACATAAATTGAAATTGAATAATTATAAGGTTTTATGTTCACAGCTTAATTAGCAGACACCATAAGATGGGTCCATGTATACTAGGCTATTATGTTCCCATAAAAGCATCTCACTGGTTTGTGAAAGGTATGAAACCAGCTTATTACAGAAACATCAGTCATCTCACGCGTCTTCCCGTCACGGCATTATACCGTAGCCGCATTTGTCACCGCATCCGTCTTAGCGTACACGTAAGCCGCACAAAGAGCCATGATGTGCTCACATACCACTCGTCCCTTTCTCAGGACTGTTTCTGTCATTAAAATCAATGCAACTTAATTAGGCCAAATTAGAGACGGCTCCATCTATAAATATATATTAAAGTGCGCCTCTGAATATGATAATTGCCGCATATTTAGCAATCAGAGTGTCTCTCTTTTGCCAGGAGCAATTTTATTTGCTAGAATCAATGAAGCTTTATTAAAAACCATCAAAATCAGACAGAGAATTGATTAGTGATATAAAATTGCGCTGTCGACGTTTTAGCAGAGCAACGGGAAAAAAATGTATAATTTCATTTTTGAGAAACAGCTCCTATGCCAATGAGTCATGTGTTCTACATACGTGTGTGTGTGTCATTGTTGCTGTGTTATGTAGTGTAATGGTGCGTACACACTGGGCGATAAAGTGGACGACTGAACGATAACGATATCGTTATCGTTCAGTCGTCCACTTTATCGTCCTTTTTTAACCCCAAAAAGATGAACGATGACGACGACGCGCTCCCGCGGGTCGTTCGTCATTATCGTTCATCGGGCTGACATGCAGGCCAACCTGACGATCTCGTCAGGTTGCTGCATGGCAGGGAATGGGGGAGAGAGCCCGGCGCTGAACGATATCGTTAATGATATCGTTCAGCGGCTGTGCTCAATGTCATGAATGACAGTGAGCACAGCCTGCCGGGGACAACACTACACGATATCGCTCAGAGAGCATATCATGTAGTGTGTACCCACCATAATAGTCGCAGTTTGTAGGTTCATGTGTGACGTGAGACGTGCTTACAAACGCTGCAGGTAACCAGACATTACGTAGCTGCTTTACACAGCCAAAAAAAACCCCAAACAATTGTCAGGTTCTATGGTGGATATCGAGAGACGCGGAAAGTGCCGCCATCACTCTCTACGCACTTTTACACCAGCCCTATACCTGGTGCGAGAGATTTGTTTTAAGTGTACGCACAGCTCAGCCTTCAATTCTGTCTATACGCCCACAAAAGTTACCCTACTTGCGAACAACAACAATTGCTACACAGTTAAATGGAGATATAACTGATATGTGCATGATTCACATACCTCCCAACAGTCCTGATTTTGGCTGGACAGTCCCGCTTTCTGAGGCACTGTCCTGCCATCCTACCCTTGACCGCAATTTTCTGCTGGGGACAAAAGGTTAGGAAGCCACGCTCTCATCTGCTGCTCTGCATAGCACAGCAGGGGTAAATGAGGGCGCAGCATTGAAACAATATCCAGAGAGGCCGGGGGCAGCCTAGCAACCCAGGAAGTGCTGGGCACACCTCCAGCGCAAGAAGGAATGGGGTCGTGACTTGTGACCATGTCCCCTTTCCCCAAATGTTGGGAGGCATGTACGGCCATCGGTGGGGCGGCCATCGACGGTTACCCAATGTTGAGCCCATTGGTGATTACCGTCGATGGCACTAAAACCATTGATGGTCACCTCTGCTGAGGGCACGGCGGGCCGTGGGCCAATCAGAAATGGTCCCTGCAGACTGTCAACGGGGACCAAATGATTGGGGATAGACTGCGGCAATGGAGGGTTAGGCTATGGGCGGATGGGTTATGGTTGGCACTATGAGGAGGGTTAGGGTTAGGCTATGGGCGGATGGGTTAAGGTTGGCATTATGAGGTGGGTTAGGCTATGGATGGATGGGTTAAGGTTGGCACTATGAGGAGGGTTAGGGTTAGGCTATGGACGGATGGGTTAAGGTTGGCACTATGAGGAGGGTTAGGGTTAGGCTATGGACGGATGGGTTAAGGTTGGCACTATGAGGAGGGTTAGGGTTAGGCTATGGGCGGATGGGTTAAGGTTGGCACTATGAGGAGGGTTAGGGATACACTCACCACCGAAAGCCCTACAGGAAGCACAGTATGTCATCAGGACGTCCCTGCCCGATCCAGAAGACAACGCTGGAGGGGCTGGACCCCCCCTACCAGGTAAGTCAGCACTAGACCACGAGGGACGTTTAGTCGACATTCTGATCCGGTCCACATTTCATCAATGTTGACGTGCCAAGCATACCGACATTACGACCATTTCGACATCCTCATGTCGACAAAATATACCATACTCCTTCATACTTGTGTGATGTATTGTTTTATATAGAAACTGCAGCATGTAACACATACATATGTCCTTTATAATAGATTATTACCTAGAACACAACTGAATAATAATCTTTTTTTTTGTGTAATAAGTAGATGTAGTTTTATTTATGGGTAATAAGAGACATATTGTTTCCTGATCAGCAGCGTATAACAGACCTCCGCTGTACACATGCCAATAAAACATGTTCCCTCATCTGCTGCAGACATCGTATTTCCTCCCCAGAGTGATGGGTTTGTTCTTCTTACATAAAGTACACACTATAAAGTGTAATGTGCTGCAAGACAACTCGTAGTGGCCTTTTCCTGTCCAGTCCTCCATGGAAAACAGCTTAAACGCTGCCTCTATGTACTGGTTCCCAGCGCGTCAGCCAACAGAACATAACTTACAAACGAGACCTCCACCATCTTTCTTCCTGGTGATTTTCCTTAGCACAATTACTCTATGCGGGAATGATAGGAATGCAAACAAACAATAAACAGAATCATCATCTTCCCAAGCGGTTATTACTCTGTATCATGTCATAAAATTGTTATAGACGTACATTGCATCCTATGATTACAGAGATGGCGCTTCGGCTTCGGCTCGGATCTTCCCGGCAAGTTCGGATCTCAGAACGAGAGAAAGCGTCAACTTTCATATACATCTGCGCACACATGTACGTGAGAGATGGCGTTTTATATAGCGCACACATGTCCGTGAGAGATGGCGTTTTATATAGCGCACACGTCGGTGAGAGATGGCGTTTTATATAGCGCACACATATCCGTGAGAGATGGCGTTTTATATAGCGCACACGTCTGTGAGAGATGACGGTTTTATATAGCACACACATGTCGGTGAGAGATGGCGTTTTATATAGCGCACACGTCTGTGAGAGATGGCGTTTTATACAGCGCACACATGTCCGTGAGAGATGGTGTTTTATATAGCGTACACATGTCCGTGAGAGATGGCGTTTTATATAGCGCACACATGTCCGTGAGAGATGACGTTTTATATAGCGCACACATGTCTGTGAGAGATGGCGTTTTATATAGCGCACACATGTCCGTGAGAGATGGCGTTTTATATAGCGCACACATGTCCGTGAGAGATGGCGTTTTATATAGCGCACACGTTGGTGAGAGATGGCGTTTTATATAGCGCACACATGTCCGTGAGAGATGGCGTTTTATATAGCGCACACGTCGGTGAGAGATGGCATTTTATATAGCGCACACATGTCCGTGAGAGATGGCGTTTTATATAGTGCACACATGTCCGTGAGAGATGGCGTTTTATATTGCGCACACATGTCCGTGAGAGATGGCGTTTTATATAGCGCACACATGTCCGTGAGAGATGGCGTTTTATATAGCGCACACATATCCGTGAGAGATGGCGATTATATAGCGCACACATGTACGTGAGAGATGGCGTTTTATATAGCGCACACGTCGGTGAGAGATGGCGTTTTATATAGCGCACACATGTCGGTGAGAGATGGTGTTTATATAGCGCACACATGTCCGTGAGAGATGGCGTTTTATATAGCGCACACATGTCCGTGAGAGATGGCATTTTATATAGCGCACATGTCTGTGAGAGATGGCATTTTATATAGCGCACACATGTACGTGAGAGATGGCGTTTTATATAGCGCACACGTGTGTGAGAGATGGCGTTTTATATAGCGCACACATGTCCGTGAGAGATGGCGTTTTATATAGCGCACACATGTCCGTGAGAGATGGCGTTTTATATAGCACACACATGTCCGTGAGAGATGACGTTTTATATAGCGCACACATGTCCATGAGAGATGGCGTTTTATATAGCGCACACATGTCTGTGAGAGATGGCGTTTTATATAGCGCACACATGTCCGTGAGAGATGGCGTTTTATATAGCGCACACATGTCCGTGAGAGATGGCGTTTTATATAGCGCACACATGTCCGTGAGAGATGGCGTTTTATATAGCGCACACGTTGGTGAGAGATGGCGTTTTATATAGCGCACACATGTCCGTGAGAGATGGCGTTTTATATAGCGCACAGATGTCGGTGAGAGATGGCGTTTTATATAGCGCACACGTCGGTGAGAGATGGCGTTTTATATAGCGCACACATGTCCGAGAGATGGCATTTTATATAGCGCACACATGTCTGTGAGATGGCATTCTATATAGCGCACACATGTCCGTGAGAGATGGCGTTTTATATAGCGCACACATGTCTGTGAGAGATGACGTTTTATACAGCGCACACATGTCCGTGAGAGATGGCGTTTTATATAGCGCACATGTCTGTGAGAGATGGCATTTTATATAGCGCACACATGTACGTGAGAGATGGCGTTTTATATAGCGCACACATGTCTGTGAGAGATGGCGTTTTATATAGTGCACACATGTCCGTGAGAGATGGCGTTTTATATAGCGCACACATGTCCGTGAGAGATGGCGTTTTATATAGCGCACACATGTCCGTGAGAGATGGCGTTTATATAGCGCACACATGTACGTGAGAGATGGCGTTTTATATAGCGCACACGTCGGTGAGAGATGGCGTTTTATATAGCGCACACATGTCGGTGAGAGATGGTGTTTATATAGCGCACACATGTCCGTGAGAGATGGCGTTTTATATAGCGCACACATGTCCGTGAGAGATGGCATTTTATATAGCGCACATGTCTGTGAGAGATGGCATTTTATATAGCGCACACATGTACGTGAGAGATGGCGTTTTATATAGCGCACACATCTGTGAGAGATGGCGTTTTATATAGCGCACACATGTCCGAGAGAGATGGCGTTTTATATAGCGCACACATGTCCGTGAGAGATGGCGTTTTATATAGCGCACACATGTCGGTGAGAGATGGCGTTTATATAGCGAACACATGTCCGTGAGAGATGGCGTTTTATATAGCGCACACGCCGGTGAGAGATGGCGTTTTATATAGCGCATACATGTCCGTGAGAGATGGCGTTTTATATAGCGCACACGTCGGTGAGAGATGGCGTTTTATATAGCGCACACATGTCTGTGAGAGATGGCGTTTTATATAGCGCACACGTCGGTGAGAGATGGCGTTTTATATAGTGCATACATGTCCGTGAGAGATGGCGTTTTATATAGCGCACACGTCGGTGAGAGATGGCGTTTTATATAGTGCACAAGTCGGTGAGAGATGGCGTTTTATATAGCGCACACATGTCTGTGAGAGATGGCGTTTTATATAGCGCACACATGTCCGTGAGAGATGGCGTTTTATATAGCGCACACATGTCTGTGAGAGATGGCGTTTATATAGCGCACACATGTCGGTGAGAGATGGCGTTTTATATAGCACACACATGTCCGTGAGAGATGGCGTTTTATATAGCGCACACATGTCGGTGAGAGATGGCCTTTATATAGCGCACACATGTCGGTGAGAGATGGCGTTTTATATAGCGCACACATGTCCGTGAGAGATGGCGTTTTATATAGCGCACACGTCGGTGAGAGATGGCGTTTTATATAGCGCACACATGTCCGTGAGATGGCGTTTTATATAGCGCACACATGTCCGTGAGAGATGGCGTTTTATATAGCGCACACGTTGGTGAGAGATGGCGTTTTATATAGCGCACACATGTCTGTGAGAGATGGCGTTTATATAGCGCACACATGTCCGTGAGAGATGGCGTTTTATATAGCGCACACATGTCGGTGAGAGATGGCGTTTTATATAGCGCACACATGTCTGTGAGAGATGGCATTTTATGTAGCGCACACATGTCCGTGAGAGATGGCGTTTTATATAGCGCACACATGTCCGTGAGAGATGGCGTTTTATATAGCGCACACATGTCCGTGAGAGATGGCGTTTTATATAGCGCACGTCTGTGAGAGATGGCATTTTATATAGCGCACACATGTCCGTGAGAGATGACGTTTTATATAGCGCACACATGTACGTGAGAGATGGCGTTTTATATAGCGCACACATGTCCGTGAGAGGTGGCGTTTTATATAGCGCACACATGTCTTTGAGAGATGGCATTTTATATAGCGCACACGTCTGTGAGAGATGGCGTTTTATATAGCGCACACGTCTGTGAGAGATGGCGTTTTATATAGCGCATACATGTCCGTGAGAGATGGCGTTTTATATAGCGCACACGTCTGTGAGAGATGGCGTTTTATATAGTGCACACATGTCCGTGAGAGATGGCGTTTTATATAGCGCATACATGTCCGTGAGAGATGGCGTTTTATATAGCGCACACATGTCCGTGAGAGATGGCGTTTTATATAGCGCACACATGTTTCACAGCACTTAAGCAGCACCGGAGCAGGGCTTTCTGGCGCTCTGTGACAGGGCGCAGCCGCAGGCATGAGAAAATGTAGAGCTATCCAGGCAGCTGTACACACTGCAGGGAGCGTAGGAGGTTCCGAGCAGCACTACTGATCGCAGGGTGACGTTCCAGGCATCCTGCTGGCCAGATGCAGAGACCATGGGACACCGATGGTGACTCCCCCAGGTTCCCGCGCAATATCACCACTAACACCCCCCCATACAGCCCTGCACAATGTCACCACTAACACCCCCCCATACAGCCCTGCACAATGTCACCACTATCACACACCCCCCATACAGCCCTGCACAATGTCACCACTAACACACACCCCCCCATACAGCCCTGCACAATGTCACCACTAACACACACACCCCCATACAGCCCTGCACAATGTCACCACTAACACCCCCCCCATACAGCCCTGCACAATGTCACCACTATCACACACCCCCCATACAGCCCTGCACAATGTCACCACTAACACCCCCCCATACAGCCCTGCACAATGTCACCACTATCACACACCCCCATAGAGCCCTGCACAATATCACCACTAACACATACACCCCCATACAGCCCTGCACAATATCACCACTAACACCCCCCCATACAGCCCTGCACAATGTCACCACTAACACACTCCCCATACAGCCCTGCACAATGTCACCACTAACACACTCCCCATACAGCCCTGCACAATGTCACCACTAACACACTCCCCATACAGCCCTGCACAATGTCACCACTATCACACCCCCCCCATAGAGCCCTGCACAATGTCACCACTAACACCCCCCTATACAGCCCTGCACAATGTCACCACTAACACACACCCCCCCATACAGCCCTGCACAATGTCACCACTAACACACACACCCCTATACAGCCCTGCACAATGTCACCACTAACACCCCCCCATACAGCCCTGCACAATGTTACCACTAACACCCCCCCATACAGCCCTGCACAATGTCACCACTATCACACACCCCCCATACAGCCCTGCACTATGTCACCAACACACACCCCCAATACAGCACTGCACAATGTCACCACTATCACACACCCCCATACAGCCCTGCACAATGTCACCACTATCACACACACCCCCATACAGCTCTGCACAATGTCACCACTAACACACCCCCCATACAGCCCTGCACAATGTCACCACTATCACAACCCCCCATACAGCCCTGCACAATGTCACCACTATCCCACACACCCCATACAGCCCTGCACAATGTCACCACTATCACACACCCCCCCATACAGCCCTGCACAATATCACCACTAACACACACACCCCATACAGCCCTGCACAATATCACCACTAACACACACCCCCCCATACATCCCTGCACAATGTCACCACTAACACACACACCCCCATACATCCCTGCACAATATCACCACTAACACACACCCCCATACAGCCCTGCACAACGTCACCACTAACACCCCCCCATACAGCCCTGCACAATGTCACCACTATCACACACCCCCCATACAGCCCTGCACAATGTCACCACTAACACACCCCCCCATACATCCCTGCACAATGTCACCACTAACACACACACCCCATACAGCCCTGCACAATATCACCACTAACACACACCCCCATACAGCCCTGCACAATGTCACCACTATCACACACCCCCCATACAGCCCTGCGCAATGTCACCACTAACACCCCCCCATACAGCCCTGCACAATGTCACCACTAACACACCCCCCCATACAGCCCTGCACAATGTCACCACTCACGCGCGCCCCCCATACAGCCCTGCACAATGTCTCCACTAACGCACACACCCCATACAGCCCTGCACAATGTCACCACTAACACACACCCCCATACAGCCCTGCACAATGTCACCACTAACACACCCCCCCATACAGCCCCACACAATGTCACCACTAACACACACACCCCATACAGCCCTGCACAATGTCACCACTATCACACCCCCCCATACAGCCCTGCACAATGTCACCACTAACACAAACCCCCCATACAGCCCTGCACAATGTCACCACTATCACACCCCATACAGCCCCACACAATGTCACCACTAACACACACCCCCCATACAGCCCTGCACAATGTCACCACTAACACACACCCCCCATACAGCCCTGCACTATGTCACCACTAATACACACACCCCATACAGCCCTGCACAATGTCACCACAAACACCCCCCCATACAGCCCTGCACAATGTCTCCACTAACAACACCCCCTATACAGCCCTGCGCTATGTCACCACTTACACACACACCCCATACAGCCCTGCGCAATGTCACCACTAACACACACCCCACACAGCCCTGCACAATGTCACCACTATCACACCCCCCCCATACAGCCCTGCACAATGTCACCACTAACACCCCCCATACAGCCCTGCACAATGTCACCACTAACACACACCCCCATACAGCCCTGCACAATGTCACCACTAACACACACCCCCATACAGCCCTGCACAATGTCACCACTAACACCCCCCCTATACAGCCCTGCACAATGTCACCACTAACACCCCCCATACAGCCCCGCCCAATGTCACGACTAACACCCCCCCATACAGCCCTGCACAATGTCACCACTAACGCACACAGCCCTGCACAATGTCACCACTAACACCCCCCATACAGCCCTGCACAATGTCACCACTATCACCCATACAGCCCCGCACACTGTCACCACTATCACACACCCCCCATACAGCCCTGCACAATGTCACCACAAACACCCCCCCATACAGCCCTGCACAATGTCTCCACTAACACACACCCCCATACAGCCCTGCGCTATGTCACCACTTACACACACACCCCATACAGCCCTGCGCAATGTCACCACTAACACACACCCCACACAGCCCTGCACAATGTCACCACTATCACACACCCCCCATACAGCCCTGCACAATGTCACCACTAACACCCCCCCCTATACAGCCCTGCACAATGTCACCACTAACACCCCCCATACAGCCCCGCACAATGTCACGACTAACACCCCCCCATACAGCCCTGCACAATGTCACCACTAACGCACACAGCCCTGCACAATGTCACCACTATCACACACCCCCCCATACAGCCCTGCACAATATCACCACTAACACACACACCCCATACAGCCCTGCACAATATCACCACTAACACACACCCCCCCATACATCCCTGCACAATGTCACCACTAACACACACACCCCCATACATCCCTGCACAATATCACCACTAACACACACCCCCATACAGCCCTGCACAACGTCACCACTAACACCCCCCCATACAGCCCTGCACAATGTCACCACTATCACACACCCCCCATACAGCCCTGCACAATGTCACCACTAACACACCCCCCCATACATCCCTGCACAATGTCACCACTAACACACACACCCCATACAGCCCTGCACAATATCACCACTAACACACACCCCCATACAGCCCTGCACAATGTCACCACTATCACACACCCCCCATACAGCCCTGCGCAATGTCACCACTAACACCCCCCCATACAGCCCTGCACAATGTCACCACTAACACACCCCCCCATACAGCCCTGCACAATGTCACCACTCACGCGCACCCCCCATACAGCCCTGCACAATGTCTCCACTAACGCACACACCCCATACAGCCCTGCACAATGTCACCACTAACACACCCCCCCATACAGCCCTGCACAATGTCACCACTAACACACCCCCCCATACAGCCCCACACAATGTCACCACTAACACACACACCCCATACAGCCCTGCACAATGTCACCACTATCACACCCCCCCATACAGCCCTGCACAATGTCACCACTAACACAAACCCCCCATACAGCCCTGCACAATGTCACCACTATCACACCCCATACAGCCCCACACAATGTCACCACTAACACACACCCCCCATACAGCCCTGCACAATGTCACCACTAACACACACCCCCCATACAGCCCTGCACTATGTCACCACTAATACACACACCCCATACAGCCCTGCACAATGTCACCACAAACACCCCCCCATACAGCCCTGCACAATGTCTCCACTAACAACACCCCCTATACAGCCCTGCGCTATGTCACCACTTACACACACACCCCATACAGCCCTGCGCAATGTCACCACTAACACACACCCCACACAGCCCTGCACAATGTCACCACTATCACACCCCCCCCATACAGCCCTGCACAATGTCACCACTAACACCCCCCATACAGCCCTGCACAATGTCACCACTAACACACACCCCCATACAGCCCTGCACAATGTCACCACTAACACACACCCCCATACAGCCCTGCACAATGTCACCACTAACACCCCCCCTATACAGCCCTGCACAATGTCACCACTAACACCCCCCATACAGCCCCGCCCAATGTCACGACTAACACCCCCCCATACAGCCCTGCACAATGTCACCACTAACGCACACAGCCCTGCACAATGTCACCACTAACACCCCCCATACAGCCCTGCACAATGTCACCACTATCACCCATACAGCCCCGCACACTGTCACCACTATCACACACCCCCCATACAGCCCTGCACAATGTCACCACAAACACCCCCCCATACAGCCCTGCACAATGTCTCCACTAACACACACCCCCATACAGCCCTGCGCTATGTCACCACTTACACACACACCCCATACAGCCCTGCGCAATGTCACCACTAACACACACCCCACACAGCCCTGCACAATGTCACCACTATCACACACCCCCCATACAGCCCTGCACAATGTCACCACTAACACCCCCCCTATACAGCCCTGCACAATGTCACCACTAACACCCCCCATACAGCCCCGCACAATGTCACGACTAACACCCCCCCATACAGCCCTGCACAATGTCACCACTAACGCACACAGCCCTGCACAATGTCACGACTAACACCCCCCCATACAGCCCTGCACAATGTCACCACTAACACCCCCCATACAGCCCTGCACAATGTTACGACTAACACCCCCCCCATACAGCCCTGCACAATGTCACCACTAACACCCCACATACAGCCCTGCAGAATGTCACCACTATCACACCCCCATACAGCCCCGCACACTGTCACCACTATCACACACCCCCCATACAGCCCTGCACAATGTCACCACTAACACACTCCCCCCATACAGCCCTGCACAATGTCACCACTAACACACACCCCATACAGCCCTGCACAATGTCACCACTAACACCCCCCCATACAGCCCTGCACAATGTCACCACTAACACACCCCCCCATACAGCCCTGCACAATGTCACCACTATCACACCCGCCCATACAGCCCTGCACAATGTCACCACTAACACACACAGCCCCATACAGCCCTGCGCAATGTCACCACTAACACCCCCCCATACAGCCCTGCACAATGTCACCACTAACACCCCCCATACAGCCCTGCACAATGTCACCACTAACACCCCCCCATACAGCCCTGCACAATGTCACCACTATCACACCCCCCATACAGCCCGCACAATGTCACCACTAACACACACACCCCCATACAGCCCTGCGCTATGTCACCACTAACACCCCCCCGTACAGCCCTGCACAATGTCACCACTAACACACACCCCCATACAACCCTGCACAATGTCACCACTAACACACACCCCCCCTATACAGCCCTGCACAATGTCTCCACTAACAACACCCCCATACAGTCCTGCGCTATGTCACCACTTCCACACACACCCCATACAGCCCTGCACAATGTCACCACTAACACACACAGCCCCATACAGCCCTGCACAATGTCACCACTAACACACACAGCTCCATACAGCCCTGCGCAATGTCACCACTAACACCCCCCCATAGAGCCCTGCACAATGTCACCACTAACACCCCCCCATACAGCCCTGCAGAATGTCACCACTAACACCCCCCCCCTATACAGCCCTGCACAATGTCACCACTATCACACCCCCCATACAGCCCCGCACAATTTCACCACTAACACACACACCCCCATACAGCCCTGCGCTATGTCACCACTAACACCCCCACGTACAGCCCTGCGCTATGTCACCACTAACACCCCCCCGTACAGCCCTGCACAATGTCACCACTAACACACCCCCCCTATACAGCCCTGCACTTAACAGAGAATATTTATTCATTCAATCCCTGCCCCAGTGGAGCTAACAATCTATATTCCCTATCACATGGACACCCATATATATATATATACGCTAAGATAAATTTTATGTCAGAAACCAGTTGCCCTACCAGTATGTTTTTGGACTATGGGAGAAAACTGGGGCACCCGGGGTAAACCCACACAAACATGGGGAGAACATGCAAACTCCTCAGACATGGGCCATGACCGGGATTTGAACTTTTGACCTCAGTGCTTTGAAGCAGTAATGCGACCTACTACATCACAGTGTAGCACACCTTATAAATGATACAGAATATATACACATTGCAAGAATACGGCACTTCAAAACCAAAGTGTTTATTTAAGTATTTAGCATTATACACCTGCAGCAGCTTATCCAGCAAGTTACTAACCAACAACAGTCCTTGGGAAGAGATTGCTGCACATGTGATTGTCATGGTTTGTTGTTGCTTTATCCCCTACTTTAAACTATGAGATACTTATTGCAATGACCTTATGCAGGGCCGTCGAGAGCCGACAAGAGCCCGGGTACTGGGGGCGTGGCCAAATATGGGAGGTGTGGCCACATCCTTTCCAAAAATACTATGCGCCTCGTGCTGCAAAGGAGAACAGTGTCCCCCTCCCAGCAGCTGGCCCGGGACCCTCTAACAAGCCCGGGCTTGGGTAATTAGTACATCCCCACCACCACCTTTGTGCCCTTGATCCCTGGTTCCAAAGTGTCCAGCACTCACCTATGACCAAGTTACCGGAGGCCGACGCTGCTGCATATTAGACCTGACACATGTATTAGCGCCTGTTACATTTAGCTTCTTCTAATCATAAATTAAACTGTATATTTTTGCACATCGTGATTAGCTGCTGATGAGAGTGACCATGACGTTACATGATATTTCAGCTACTTTATTGTGTAATGTGTTCCTGTCTGCAGCCGTGTAATACATACAGTGAGAAGTGGCAGCACTGAAGGATTATTTGCAGCCAGTCTATCACCTCTCCTCGTTAGAAGCCTCTCTCATAATACCATGCAATTATCATATTTGACAGGAACATCTCGTTAGATTTGCATGTGCCGGTCTCCCTCCTCCATTACTTCATCTCCGGCCCCTCATTGTTGCTTCTTCCCCGCCGATATTTTCTTTTCATCTTCCCTTCTTCAAAGTGTAGATCTCCGTGTCCAGTTATTTGCCATCATTCCCCGTAAATGAAGGATTGAGAAATGTGATTAGGAAAAGCCGGCAGCGCTCTCACACTTGGCTGTAGGTTGTCATCTCTTTGATTAGCTGGTGTAGATGCAGCTCTGCAGCCGGCAAGGTGAAAATGAGGATCAGAATAGCTTTGTATGAGTCTACAAGTAATTTGATGGGAAGGAAGAACGTGGAGGTTCAGGAGCTGCTGAAAACCTGGGACACCAGGCGGCCGGAACACAACAATAGAAGACAGTCGCTGCCAATGAATTGCAAGCTCTTTAGCTACACAGCACTCTTAACACTTTTTCTGAGCTATTCCTTCCACTATGCAAAAGGGTGAAAACAATCTCCACTCACAAACAAAAATAAATGTAGTATTAACTAAAAGGCCCCTCTGTAGTGTTCTCCAAACTGTGGTGTATCTATAGCTAGTATTGGTGGTCAGTAAAAGCTGGGTCTGTATTGAAGCACACGTATTATGTAGACACTGTATATAATGTGTGTGTACATTGTATGAACACACGTATGCCCGTTTGTGTAACAGTATCATTCTAGCTGCAACTTAGTTGCCTAATCCCCCGCAGTGTCCGGGAAGGTCCCTAATTACGTGTATCTCTTCTGGACTTGCGGCATTGTGCAGAGGGGTCATGTCAGGAGGACGCAATTCCCAGATAAAAATCAGCGAGTGTGGGCGACACAATGGTTGGGGGTTTATTCCTATGAGGTCTCTGTATTCTTTAGATGAAGTGACTCCAGTGTCGGCCAAGATGCAGCCAATGTTTTATGCACGTTGTTACACCTCCCAACACAGCGCAAATCGAGACAAGCGTCCTGACAATCCTGCGTACTTCAAGCCGGGACTGTTCCCCCAAAAGATGGATGGTTGATAGGTATGCTGTAAGCCCCCCCCCCAGTCTGTAATTAGTGTCCTGGTCATCAGATGATATTGATGGGCTCCAGCAAGAGAGTTCTAGTTCTGTACAGTGGAATTAAACTTCTATAGAAAACCCTTTGTAAGAGGCGCACAGTCACACATGCATTATACACTATATGAGGAATAATAATGATACAGCACAAATACTGTCTATATTGCATATACACATCTCCCACCTGGCCCAGCACCCACCCACCCAGACACCTGGCCCAGCACCCACCAACCCAGACACCTGGCCCAGCACCCACCAACCCAGACACCAGACTGATGCACCTGAAATTACCCAAACGTGGAACTGCTGCTGTTACATTGCGATACAATTGTATTTCTTTATTTGTTTTTATTCTGTTAAATAATGTTACAGGGCAATAAACCCACCTTTCCTATATGTTCCCTGGTATAACACACGTTCCATAAATTAATTGAGAGTCCTTTGGTAAATTGTCAGCCAAAGGCTATGATTGTGATCAATTAATAACATATACAGGTTTATATTAAATCTAAGTAGCTCCTACGTATATTTTATTTATTAGTCTTTACTTATATAACGCCAGAATATTCCATTGTACGTTACAACTGGGAACAAAACAGTACTGAAACAATATTGAGTAATAACAGACAGACAGATTGGTCAGAGGGCCCCGCTCGCAGACTAATGCTGGGTACACCCTGGCCGATATATCGGCTCTTCAATTCAACATGTGTGTTGGCCAGTGTGTACAGACTATGGGCCAAATGTAATTGGGTGACAGTTTCGATAACACTGTCCAACAAATTAATACTTGTAATTTGTTTCCTTTCTAAAAATAGTCATACATTACTAATTTGAGGTCAAGAAAAACTAAAATGATTTCAGAATGTTACTAGCTATATTTTTTGAGCTACACTACTTGCACCATACTGTATGTACATTAGTAATATAGTCATAGTGATAAGCTATTATAAAATAATTGATGTTTTCTTGATAGAAAATAAATAACAGTTGTTTTAATTCAATCAATCACAAATAAGAACACAAAACGAAACAAACATACAGCGTAGGAAACAAACATACAGCGTAGGAAACAAACATACAGCGTAGGAAACATACATACAGCGTAGGAAACAAACATACAGCATAGGAAACATACATACAGCATAGGAATCACACATACAGCATAGGAAACAGACATACATCATAGGAAACCAGCATACAGCATAGGAAACCAACATACAGCATAGGAAACAAACATACAGCATAGGAAACAAACATACAGCATAGGAAACAAACATACAGCATACGAAACCAACATACAGCATAGGAAACCAACATACAGCATAGGAAACCAACATACAGCATAGGAAACCAACATACAGCATAGGAAACATACATACAGCATAGGAAACATACATACAGCATAGGAAACATACATACAGCATAGGAAACCAACATACAGCATAGGAAACAAACATACAGCATAGGAAACATACATACAGCATAGGAAACCAACATACAGCATAGGAAACCAACATACAGCATAGGAAACCAACATACAGCATAGGAAACAAATACAGCATAGGAAACAAACATACAGCACAGGAAACAAACATACAGCACAGGAAACAAATACAGCATAGGAAACAAACATACAGCATAAGAAACAAACATTCAGCATAGGAAACAAACATACAGCATACGGAACAAACATACAGCATAGGAAACAAACATACAGCATAGGAAACAATCATACAGCATAGGAAACAATCATACAGCATAGGAAACAATCATACAGCATAGGAAACAAACATACAGCATAGGAAACACACATACAGCATAGGAAACACACATACAGCATAGGAAACACACATACAGCATAGGAAACACACATACAGCATAGGAAACAAACATACAGCATAGGAAACAAACATACAGCATAGGAAACAAACATACAGCATACGGAACAAACATACAGCATAGGAAACATACATACAGCATAGGAAACATACATACAGCATAGGAAACAAACATACAGCATAGGAAACAAACATACAGCATAGGAAACATACATACAGCATAGGAAACATACATACAGCATAGGAAACATACATACAGCATAGGAAACAAACATACAGCATAGGAAACAAACATACAGCATAGGAAACATACAGCATAGGAAACACACATACAGCATAGGAAACAAACATACAGCATAGGAAACAATCATACAGCATAGGAAACAATCATACAGCATAGAAAACAAACATACAGCATAGGAAACATACAGCATAGGAAACAAATACAGCATAGGAAACACACATACAGCATAGGAAACACACATACAGCATAGGAAACAAACATACAGCATAGGAAAGTACTATGTAATATAGTGGCCTATACATGGGGGTGCTCTCTCTTTGCTTGTCGCTTGTCCTCCTCCTCTGGGGCATCTCTTGTCACTGTCACCTGCCCTGATATCTTTGTTCCATTGCTGAGATGTCTTGGTGGAATCGCTCCCTATGCTGTCACTCAGTGCACCACAGTTATCTTGTGGGGGTAATCCCGTGAATCGCATATATTTGAATAGGGGAGGGGACAAATAATTGATTCATTTAATTGGGTCATTAGGCCCCGCCCCCTCTGCGCAGAACGCAGATTGCTGGTAAGATTCTCTCCATGCTGCCCACTTCACTAGGAATACCCTGACATCGTCATAAATGGGCTATATCTTGGAACTCAGAGGTAACTGAGAGTTTTACATGTCATATTCATTCTTTGCATGCTGACATCAATTAGAGATAACTATTTTCACATCGGAAACATTTTCATTTTGCAGTGTAATGTGAGAGTTTAGCAGTGACATCTGACACTTTTTAAACTCTCCTTATGTAATAGAGGGGGAGATGTATTAACGGCGACATTGCCGTTGCGGTACATCCCCCCCGACTTCGAGTACATACCGCGGTTCATTACCGCGGTATGTACCAAGGATTTCGCAAAGGACAGCCCTCTCGATGAGAGCTGTCCTTTGCGATGCGGCCGGGCAGAGGGACTTCCGGGTTGAACACCCAGAAGTCCTTCTGCGCATGCGCAGAAGGCCGCGGGCCGCGGGGGCTCATGGGAGGGATCCGATCGGATCCCTCCCGGCCCCGAGCGTCGCGCTAAGAAGCCCATAGGATTCTATTGGGTAACGCCTCCTGAAGGTGGCATTACCTAGCGACGCGAAGCTGCATTCTGCTGCTTAATACATACGGGGAATGCGGTAAAACCCCCGAAAACTGCATTTTCGGGGGTTTTAACGCATTTTGCCGTTAATACATCTCCCCCAGAGTCCGAGAACAGGGAAACTGGCCTTATGTAATAGAGTCCGAGAACAGGGAAACTGGCCTGTTTTTCAGACTAGAGGAAAGTCATTGTGTGAGGGAGGGCGTTCCACAGAGTGGGTGGAGCCCGAATACAGGCCCTGATTCAGAGCTGCTCACAAAAAGCGAGCGCTCGCTCTGTATCAGGGCGGACGCTTTTTTTTAAAAAACGGCCTCCTGGCCCCTCGCTAAGCTGTGGTTGACCACCCACAGGTTTTGCGAGCGGCCAGGTGATAGTCGTGATGGTCGCAACCATCGGCCTTGCGACGAGACCCTTGTGGTAGGGTCTTGTCTTCCGCAAGCCCCAGTGAGCATCCAGCTCTAATAGAGCCGGAAGCTCACTACTGACATCACTCGTGATGTCATTGGTGCCGCCCTCAACGGCAGGCGTTCCTTCACGCCTCCGTTTGACCAGCCACCCCCTCCCCGCCTACAAAACGGGGCGAGCTGTCGATCAACATCGACAGCTGCCCCGTTTGTAGTGAGCCCCGGAGCGAGTGAATTTCTCTCTCGCTCCGGGGCTCGCGTATGCGCACTGGCCGGCCATCGACCTGCTTGCGAGTGGGTCTCAATCAGGCCCAGTCCTTTAACTGGGACTGGGAGCAGGTGATGCATGTGGGTGAGAGGCGCAGATCTGGGAGATATTATGAGATAAGTGAAGAGATGTGCGTTGCTGTGGTTTGGCCGCTAACCTTATGTGTAATTAGAAGTATGTTATAATGGAGACGGTAAGACACAGGCACCCAATGTAAAGACTGACAGAGCATGGCAGCAGAGAAACGTTTTGCGAGGAAGATCAGCCTGGTCGCTGCAAATATAGATCTCTAATAACTGAGTTAATTGCTTTTATTAAAAACGTGCGCTGTAGCATATTGCTTCCTACACGGCACTTTATTTATTAATCCATGTAATAACATTGAATCTCAAACATACAAGTATGAAAATATGACAGGGTGCATCGAGCAACCTCAGATTGATTGATTGCCACTCACAGAAAGTAATCACACACACACACACACACACACACACACACACACACACACACACACACACACACTCTTCCTTGTACAATATACATTATGGCTTTAAAAAAATAATTTTGACAGCTGCAGATATTTATTGATACAGGTCAAGCATTAATTTCCCATAGCATTAATTTCCCATAGCGTTAATTTCCCATAGCCAGTCAGATGTTTCCTTTCTTTGTTTAACGCGTGCTATAATTATTATGTCTAATTGCTGATTGTTACTATGTGATACTGAACATTTCCATTCTCTTAAGCACCACTGTCAGTATAAAACACTTTCCTCCTCTGTAGTGACTACACTTAGATACACATGTGGATGTGACATTACACACGTTTATTAAAAATATTTTCCACTTTAATCCCTTTACTAAAACCCCTCGCTATATCTATAACTGCGACTCTGCACAGACACAATCGGGATGCATGCGTGGTGAGACTAAAGGCCCCCATACATCAGAGATTGATTGCAGCAATCGTGCAATTTGCAATAGATTGTTTATAAAAATCTTTCCCTTTTTCAATCGATTGCAGATTGCATTTTTATACACAATCGATTGCAAATTGCACGATTGCTGCAATCAATCTCTGATGTATGGGGGCATTTAGATGTAAGCGCGATAGCAAAAAATCGCTCCACTACGTCCAACATCGTCAGTGTGTCCACCTCCGAATTAGGTAGATTATCTCTAACGCACATGAGTTATGCGATCAGCGCCGAAGGTGTATGGCCGACCTACAAACCTGCATATCGTTTTACTAGTTAAGTCCAACTCAGTGTGACACAGTATAGATGATAACAACCAGTCATTTCAGGGTTTGCACTTGGGCTTTAGAAATCCTTCTCCCATCTATTCTGGTTTGGAGCAGGGTTGCCCATCCCTGCGGGTCTAGTCGATGGTTTTTAACCATCATCGGAAAGCCATTGATGGACTGTGATCTCCAATCAAACTGACCTATTCTCCGGGAAGTTGCAGATGACACCCGAATAAGCTCGCAGTCCCCAGCACCCCTGGAAGTGTAGGTAGTCACCTTGTATCCTGCCCGCTTCCTAACGAAGTGGGCACTGTGGGGAGGATAATGCTACGAATCGCGTGTAAACGGGGCCAACATGACGTGTTTGTTAGCAAATCACATCATTATTGGTCCCACCCCCTCAACAATTGACTTGCAAATCGTGGCACCGGGCCCCGCCCCCACCTCCAGTCAGTGGCATCTCTTCTCTGGGATTGGGCCTAATTATGTGTAGCACCGGGCCCCGCCCCCACCTCCAGTGAGTGGCATCTCCTCTGGGGTTGGGCCTAATTATGTGTAGCACCAGGCCCCGCCCCCACCTCCAGTCAGTGCATCTCTCCTCTGGGATTGGGCCTAATTATGTGTAGCACCGGGCCCCGCCCCCACCTCCAGTGAGTGGCATCTCTCCTCTGGGATTGGGCCTAATTATGTGTAGCACCGGCCCCGCCCCCACCTCCAGTGAGTGGCATCTCCTCTGGGATTGGGCCTAATTATGTGTAGCACCGGCCCCGCCCCACCTCCAGTCAGTGGCATCTCTCCTCTGGGATTGGGCCTAATTATGTGTAGCACCGGGCCCCGCCCCCACCTCCAGTCAGTGGCATCTCTCCTCTGGGATTGGGCCTAGTTATGTGTAGCATTGGGATCATAAGTAGCATGTCCCTGCATTGGGTATAAGGCACAATGGCCCTCATTCAGAGCCGTTCGCTATTTGCGGTCGTTCGTTTAAAAACAAGGGGTGGCTATTCAAATGATCCGTACGCACATTGCTGTCTGTCCACACCTCTAAGTCTGAACGAGCGTGCAAAACATACGCTCGTTTATTTGTTAAAAACGCCCCCTGGCCGCTCGCATCCTACGTCATGTCCGCTATTTATTAGATTAATCGAGTACATCGACCAGCGTATGAACTGCTCGCTATTCTTGTGGTTGGTGTTTGCTACCACAAATTTGCGTGCAGTTCTGGCTATAAAATAACCCAGTGACGTGGTCAATGACGCTGCTGTTTTAAATATACACACCCATAAAACGCCCGCTTTGACCTTTAAGCACGCCTGCGTTCGGATCTCCACTCCCCATTTTCAAGCACCTTCCCCTGTTACCACCCACATACGCCTCATTCTGTCACTCAAAATAGCAGGCACTCGCTATATAGCGTACAAAGGATTTTCGGCCGCACTGACTGGTTCGCGCATGCGTACTAAAACGCGTACGCATGCGCAGATGTGCAAACATCGCTCGGAACGAGCGTACAGCCGCTAACGAGCGGCTCTGAATGAGGGCCCATGATCCCTATGGTTACATGTATTTTCTGAAGTATTAGTGTGTTTTCATCAACAAATAGATCTTACTAATCGCTTTGAGGCTCATTTACATTTGTATGTAAATCATGAAACGCCTCTCAGATGTAGCAGTACCGTCCACTTTACCGCCGTGCTCATAGGTGCTGCTTTCACCCTCTCCCTGACATGATAAGTAGGTAAGTATGAGACAGAGACTTGCTGGAGGGCAGGAATCAGTGGGCTGTCCGCCGTCAGCGATGACCTTTTACCAGCACAAAAACAAAACTCCCTTCACATCCATCTCTCCCCACCACCCATTAGCATGGTAACATGTGTGCCCCCCTACATTTACCACAGCTATAGGTCTCTGGCAGAGAGGCTTCCTCCGTTCTCCCTATAGACCCGCCAAGGCCTCATTATCAGGCTCTGCAGTGCCGGACGCTACTACAGAGAGATTGTCAGATGTGAGGGGTGGAATTTGGCTACATGAAAGATTGTATCACGATCAGTGTTTCCATGGTAACGCCATCTCCCAGCGCAGGCGGCCAGCGGTGCCCTTTTTATTTTCTTTTTGAGAAACAACATCCAGCGATGTCAGGGCAGAAATACTTCCTTTGAAACTTTTCTCATTTGTTTGTTGCCTGACGCAGAGAAAGCGGCAGGGTTTGGTGAACCTTCCCGCAGACGGGATAACTGGGGGATTATTAATGTGCCGTAACCGTAATTAGTCCTGTATTGTCGCTCAGTAATGCAACGCTATGTAATGCTCAATATTCATAAGTTTCCCTCATGATATTACTAACAAGTGTACAACAAAAGCCGTATTAACATGCGAGTCTCTAGATAGATGAGCACTTTGTAAAAGGAACCACGTAAGTTATAAGTTCCAATCTCTATTTATTAAGAAATGTCTTAACAACATGTCCTATCACTTCGTAGATCAGTCTTTTCTGAGATGAGGCCAATAGAGATGTAAAACAAAGGAGCTGGCCAGGATTTTAGTTGATGGGACGTTGGCCAGTATGAGATTATTGATAAATGAGCCCCTTAATGTTTCCATGAATATTTTTTTATTTCAGTCATTTAAGTGTCTATTTTATTTTGTTATGTTACTGTGCTTACACTCTATGGGCCTGATTCAGACCCGCTCGCTGCCGGAGGCAGCTCGCAGGTCTGATGGGCGTTTTTTTTTTTTTTTTCTTCAGGCCGCTCGCTAAGCCTGCAACCCGTCACGACCATCGGGCTTGGGAGGAGACCCTGTGGTAGGGTCTCGGCTCTCGCAAGCCCGAGTGGACTCCCTGCTCTAATAGATGATGTCAGTAGGGTCGGCCACAAACGCCAGTCGTTCCTAAGGGAATTCCTGCGTTTGTGCAGCCACCCCCTCTCACCGCCTAAAAAACAGGGCGAGCTGTCAATCAACATCAACAGCCGCCCCATCTTGTAGCGAGACCCGTGTTGATGGAGCAGTCGTCGCTGGATGGGTCTCGCGCAAGCGCACGCCGGAGGCGGCGCATGCGCACTGGGGGACCATCGCTTGTGAGCGAGTCTGAATCAGGCCCTATATTCCCTATCACATATACACACACATATTGTGCAGCGCTGTACAGTGTATGTCACTCACATCAGTCCCTGCCCAGTGCTGCTTACACTCTATATTCCCTATCACATGTACACACACATATTGTGCAGCGCTGTACAGTGTATGTCACTCCCATCAGTCCCTGTCCAGTGCTGCTTACGCTCTATATTCCCTATCACATGTACACACACATATTGTGCAGCGCTGTACAGTGTATGTCACTCCCATCAGTCCCTGCCCAGTGCTGCTTACGCTCTATATTCCCTATCACATGTACACACACATATTGTGCAGCGCTGTACAGCGTATGTCACTCACATCAGTCCATGCCCAGTCCTGCTTGCCCAGTGGAGCTTACACTGTATATTCCCTATCACACACATATACTGTACATATAGACTACATTTATTTTTTGGGCTAGAATCCATTTAACTAGCCTGTAGGTGGGTGAAAACTGGAGCACCTGGGGAAACTCACAGAAACATAGGAGAACATACAAACTCCACATAGATAGTTCAGAAACAGATTTCTACATTGGCTTTGGCCATAAATCACTGATTTATTTTATACTGGCTGAATCTCAGCTCTGTGCTCTTCTTTTGTGCCTGTTAGAACGTGGTTGCTCTCTTTCTCTATATTTTTTTATTAAGTCAAGTTAAGTGAATTTAAGAATATATCCGATAGCCATTTTCTTAGCTGTTCTCCTACAAATCATTATCTCCTTTTCAAAATCTCTCTGGAGGCTGGACAACTACGGCTGATTGTTACGCAAAAAGTCTTAGTGGTACATTTATTAAAGTGCGGGTATATAGTAGTGGAGATGTTGCCCATAGGGAATCAGTATGATTGGTTGGAATCCCGACACCAGCATCCCGGCAGCAGTGGAAATCCTGATCGTCCTCAGGTAAGTATTAGCTAACCTAATTCTACCCCCTAACCCTAACTCTCCCTTAGGGGTGCCTAACCCTAACTCCCCCCCTCCCCAGTTCCGAACCCTAATCCCCCCTCTGTGCCTAAACCTAACCCCCCCTCCCCGCTACCTAAACCTAAGTCCAACGGGGGGGTGCCTAACCCTAACCTCCCCCCGGGGGTGCCTAACCCTAACCCGCATATCGACGCCTGTCTTTAGACCCTTGCCGGGATATGACAGTCGGGAAGCCGGCTGTTGGGATTAGGTCCGCTGGCTTCCCGACTCCATACCGCCCATAGCAACCAATCAGATTCTACTTATCATTTATCTAGCACCTTCTAGAAGATAATAGCTAGAATCTGATTGGTTGCTATGGGCAACATCTCCACTTCTATAAACCCTCACGTCAGTAAATGTACTCCTTAGTTACAGTGCAGACGGAGATCAGGGGCATGTCAAAGCCTCTCTGCTCACTACGGGTGGGATGCATCAAGAATCACATACTGTGGCCGGTAGGTGTGACGATCCCTGCAAAGGACCGCTCTGTCGGTAAGAGCGGCCTTTTGCGATGGAGGAACTTCTTCCGGGTCTATAATGCACGCGTTGTGGGGGGTGGGGGGAGGTGCTGGGAGGGATCCGATTGGATCCCTCAATCAGAGGAGAGAAGCCCATAGGCTTCTATGGGTACCGTCATCAGCAAGATGGAGTTACCCACTGCAGCCAAGCTTGGTGCATATGAGAAATGCGGTTAAACCCGCATTATCGGGGTCTGACCACAATTTTCTCCTTGATGCATCCCGTCCTGTATGTGACACATACCACCACTTATTACATGCATAGCGTAGTTTATTAATGGCGTGTGCATGTAGATTTGCAATTAAAAGAGCAAAGGACGGCTCTTCCGATAAACGCTGTCCTCTGCGGTGTCAGGATGTCCAAGTTTATGACCCAGGAGTCCTTCTGCGCATGCCCAAACCGCGGGGGACAGTGCGAGGGATCCTACTGGATCCCTCTCAGGGAGTTATCTGAAAAGGAGCCCATCAGGTTTTATTAGGTACCACTGTCTATAGATGGCGTTGCGTCGTGCTCAATCTTTTGAAAGTTTTGCTTACCGGAGAATGTTTCATATGGGAAAAACGGTGATACTTTAGAAGATGGCAGTTTCCGGAGGTTTGACTGCATGTTAGTGTTAGTACATCCCGCTGTAAATCATTTATAGCAACCTGAAGACACAAGCAAGGGAAAAGGCTAATTACAAAGCATTTATTATATCCCATTACCATGTTTTAGCTGATAAAAATAACCTCTCCCCTCACTTTCTCCACATAAGGTAAAAATGGGGGTGTCTGCGTTGCAGCAACTGAACGTGGACACGTGAGGGGATGGGGACAATGAGTGTGGGAAGCGTCCAATTCACACGTATAACTGCAGTCATTTTACGCCTCTTTTTAACAAAAACACTCTGATAGTTCTGCAGAAAGTTCTTTCGGACTCAGTATGATTGACCGCCGGCCGCAGTGAAAATCCCGATCGTCCCAAGGTAAGTATTTCCTACCCTATTCTACCCCCTTACCCTAACCCTCCCTTAGGGGTGCCTAACCCTAACCTTTCCCCCCCCAAGTGCCTAACCCTAATCCCCCCTCTAAGTGCCTAAACCTAACCCCCCCCCCCTTTCCTGCCGTCTAAACCTAAGTCCTCTGGGGGGTGCCTAACCCTAACCCTCCCTTCCCCTAGCCTAACCCTAAACTCCCGGGGGGGGGTGCCTAACCCTAAGTCCCCCCCCGGAACCCTAAACCTAACCCTCCCCCCCGCGGCTGTCCGCACCTGGCTTACCTTTGTTCGGTAAGCCGGGTGTTGGGCTCTCGGCATAGGTAAAATGACAGGCGTCGGGATTTCGGTGTCTGTTATTTAACCCCTTGCCGGGATTAGACAGTCGGGAAGCCGCCGGTCGGTATTCTGTCCGTCGGCTTCCCGACTGCATCCCGGTACCTTCATAGTATTAGATGATAAATGGTGGAGCCATAATAACTCTATAATCTGCATAACAACAAGCAAACAGCCTAAATTGTCAGATTGTCAGAGAATGTAGATAGATAATAGAAGAGCTGTGCCTCTCTGGCTGCAATGGAACTACAAGTCACAGCTTGCCCTGCCAGCTTCTATTTCCATCACAGGTTTCCTGAGCCTGGTGGAGGGAGGGAATACAGAGGGGGAATTGGATTGCACATAAGTGGAAGGTCTAGTATACTACATATTACTGTGGAGTGTACATCAGAGGAATTACAATGTGCGTAGGCGGACGTAGAGTGCACTGAAGGACCCACCACAGATATAGGTGAGATGGAAGTGCGCACAGTACGAGCGGAGACTGGAGTGCGCACAGGGGAACGGCGGAGTGCGCATCTTTTCAGAACAATACTTTCCATAAGTACTGCTACAATACTCCTGAAGAGGAGACTTCCCGTGTTCTGAGAGCTTTATTCTCCCTTATTTCATCTATTGCGGAGTGTAGGCAGGTGCAGTACGCTGTGCGTTTCATTATTGGTTATTTCTTCTCCTGGCGAATGCTGAAAATATAATAAAATGTTTCCGCGCAGATGTTACAACACAGAAACATGTTTTGAGGTCTGACTAAGCTTAAAATAGATTAAAGGCAAATTAATTTGGATTAGCAGAGCAGACATTACAGCGCAATTGTGTGCTCTACCAGCGGCTGAATATCCCAGGAATAGAGCGATTTATATCTGCGCTGCGTATAAACATAATATGTTACTTATATACTGATATTAAAATTGTAAAGCCCAACGGAATACACTGGCGCTATATAAACAACTGGTATATATATATATATATATTATAAGGGCACCATCGTAACGTTATATTAAGTCACGAATTGAATAAACTGAATTTTCCCATAGAGAATTCCTGAGATGGGGGCATGGTGTTTAGGGGCTACGTCTCAAAAGCTATCGAATGTACTGAGCTGAAATTAGGTATGGACGGGTAGAACCGTCGCTCGGTGCTGCGTTCCAAGTTTCAGGACAAATAAGTAAAAGAATGAGGATTTGGGAACAATCTAAAGTTTAATCTGTCTGTTTTTTCTGCCACTCTCAGTTAGGACCACTTTTCTGCTTTAGGCTATGGGGGATTTTTGGGAAGACATAACTCAGGGCAGAGGACGAATTAGGACTTGTGGTTTGTTTTATTAGGTACCTCCAGTGTAGGTGCGGCGAGATGCGGCGAGCATGGACATGGGACGCAGCAGACGTGACGCGGGAGGGACGTGGATATTACCTTGCAGAGTTCGGCAGCGGGCTGCAGCGCGGCTGGCTTCCCATTTCAAAAATGGCATCGCGGCGCCATTTTTTAAATTCAAGATGGCCGCGGCGAGCCGATCACGACTCGCTGCGTCATCGGCTCGCCCGTTTATGCTGGTTTATAATATAAGCCAGTGCGAGGCAGCGGGTGTCTGCCCGACGGAGGAGAAGGAGCGATTAAGAGCTCCTGAAGATGGAAGACACCGGGGAAGTCATGTAAAAGAGCTTAAAGGCTGCCGGCCCCCAGGTAAATTATTAAAACATTCTGTGTAATGTTTTTATTTTAATATTTCTTTTGCAGGTGTACTATAGGTACCAGCGTGCCCTTAATGCCCCGCTTGCTGGTACTTGTGGTTCTCCAAGTACCAGCAAGCGGGGAGGCTTGCTGGGACCTGTAGTTAACCTGCAAAAGACAATATTTTAACTCTTTATTTGCACTACACAATCAACTCGGCACCCAGCAGCCAGGGGTGCCGGGGATAGCCCCAGGCTATCAGCCCAGGCCTGGGGTGCCCTGGAGAGGGGGGAGGGCCCTTTATTGGGGGGGGTCCCCAGGGATCTCTGTCCTGGGCTGACTAGCGGTCAGCGTTAATGCTTTGTTTGGGGGACCCGGTGAAAGGGTTCCCCTCTTTGTGGCATTACTCCCACGCTAGAAAGAGCTTGGTGCTGGTTATGGATAATACAGGGGACCCCTACTCTTTTTGTCCCTGTATTTCCGAAACCAGGACTGGATCGGCTGGGCCCATTGCTGGTTGTGCTAAATACAGGGGACCCCTATGTATTTTGTTCCCTGTATTTTGACAACCAGGACTGGCTCTAAAAAGTCCGGGGCTGGTTGTGCTTCGGGGCGGGGATGTCATTCTTTTATTTTATTTATTTTACACGTATTCAATTTTTAACACAGATGCATGGATGGATGGATCTCACTGATACGTCCATGCATCTGTGTCTTATTTATTTTATTTTTCTCAGAATCATGCCCAGTGCCATTGAGTCCCTCTGTCGCCCGCTGATGCCCCTGTGCACTGCCCCACTGCTGCCACTGCTCCGCACCCCAGCAGCCCACCCCCGCAGCCGTCTCTCCCTCTGAACCCTCAAAACACCTTTTGTGTGCTGTCCCCTCCTCCACCCACGCTGTGTACCATTTTGTTGCCCTTCTCCCCTGCAGGTGGTCCGGTTTGCTCCTCCAAACCCTGATTGTTAATAAATTATAAATAAGAAATGAAATCCCATAGACAAAAAACCTTACAGTTTCACATGTCCCATTAAAGCTTCTTAGTCATGATCTGAAATTTCACAAAACCTACTGAATTTCTGCCACTCAAACTAAAAAAGCAATGAAATTCCGATTATTTAGGCTGACGCCTTAATGGACTTGTTCCTTGCGCAATACAGATATGGTATGCCATCACACTCTGTGGTTAACTGCAGATTCAGCACTCTCACAGAGTGAGATTGCTGTCACTCATAAAATGGTGGAGCTGCTAATTCACAGAATTGTGTGCTCATTAGGCACCCCCAGGGAGAGATTAGGGTTAGGCACCTAACAGTGAATGGGTGCCATGTGTGCCAGCCATTGTACATGCGACACGCAAATGGTCTGTTTAGGGGAGGGGAACAGGACAAGGTCGGGCCAATGCATTGATTATGATGGTCACACTTCCTTTTCATGTGCACTTGCCCGGATTCCCCAACAGTAAAAGTTGGGAGGTTTCAGTTCTAGTTATGTCCCTGGGTATCCGCTTCTATGCGACTGCCAAGCAGCATTAGGCTCAGGATGAAGGAATTAATCTGCTGCAGTGTCGGCTGGAAGTTAGAGACGCAACAGCCAGAGAGCAGAGGTAATTAGGAGTAATCACCAAAAAATGGATTTGGGGTATATGATTATTTTACATGAGTCGGAATTTATAAAAGTGGACATTTTCTTAAATGGAAAATTAAAATGTAATTTTCCTATAAATCAAGAAAGTCTAAAATTAATTTCCTTTATTCTGTGCATCTCACAAAGCATATAATCTAATCTGCACCTGACAGTGCGAATCACTATCACTGATACTTGCTGTATTTAACAATCCTTCTTATCTTGCTTTGAATGATCATTACACTTAACTCATTAAGCCCTGTTATCAATCTTTAGCAGTGTGTAATCAAACTCTCAGCCGATTAACAATGGGTGCCTTGGGGCATCCACACATAGCTAACTTACCAGAGTGGGGACACTGTGGCATAGTGTGATCTGGGATTCCTGTGGGGTGTAATGTGATCTGGGGTTCCTGTGCGGCATAATGTGATCTGGGGTTCCTGTGTGGCATAATGTGATCTGGGGTTCATGTGCGGCATAATGTGATCTGGGGTTCCTGTGTGGCATAATGTGATCTGGGGTTCCTGTGTGGCATAATGTGATCTGGGGTTCCTGTGTGGCATAATGTGATCTGGGGTTCATGTGTGTCATAATGTGATCTGGGGTTCCTGTGTGGCATAATGTGATCTGGGGTTCCTGTGTGGCATCATGTGATCTGGGGTTCCTGTGTGGCATCATGTGATCTGGGGTTCATGTGTGTCATAATGTGATCTGGGGTTCCTGTGTGGCATAATGTGATCTGGGGCTCCTGAGTGGCATAATGTGATCTGGGGTTCCTGTGTGGCATAATGTGATCTGGGGTTCATGTGTGTCATAATGTGATCTGGGGTTCCTGTGTGGCATAATGTGATCTTGGGCTCCTGAGTGGCATAATGTGATCTGGGGTTCCTGTGTGGCATAATGTGATCTGGGGTTCATGTGTGTCATAATGTGATCTGGGGTTCCTGTGCGGAATAATGTGATCTGGGGCTCCTGAGTGGCATAATGTGATCTGGGGTTCCTGTGTGGCATAATGTGATCTGGGGTTCATGTGTGTCATAATGTGATCAGGGGTTCCTGTGCGGCATAATGTGATCTGGGGTTCCTGTGCGGCATAATGTGATCTGGGGTTCCTGTGTGGAATAATGTGATCTGGGGTTCATGTGTGTCATAATGTGATCTAGGGTTCCTGTGTGGCATAATGTGAACTGGGGTTCCTGTGTGGCATGATGTGAACTGGGGTTCCTGTGTGGCATAATGTGAACTGTGGGTTCCTGTGTGTCATAATGTGATCTGGGGTTCATGTGTGTCATAATGTGATCTGGGGTTCATGTGTGGCATAATGTGATCTGGGGTTCATGTGTGGCATAATGTGATCTGGGGTTCATGTGTGGCATAATGTGATCTGGGGTTCATGTGTGGCATAATGTGATCTGGGGTTCATGTGTGTCATAATGTGATCTAGGGTTCCTGTGTGGCATAATGTGAACTGGGGTTCCTGTGTGGCATGATGTGAACTGGGGTTCCTGTGTGGCATAATGTGAACTGTGGGTTCCTGTGTGTCATAATGTGATCTGGGTTTCCTGTGTGGCATAATGTGATCTGGGGTTCCTGTGTGTCATAATGTGATCTGGGGTTCCTGTGTGTCATAATGTGATCTGGGGTTCCTGTGTGGCATAATGTGATCTGGGGTTCCTGTGTGGCATAATGTGATCTGGGGTTCCTGTGTGTCATAATGTGATCTGGGGTTCCTGTGTGTCATAATGTGATCTGGGGTTCCTGTGTGGCATAATGTGATCTGGGGTTCCTGTGTGGCATAATGTGATCTGGGGCCACTATAGTGTGTTTATTTTGTTGTGCTGGGAGTATTTACACATTACACTTTTCAAAAATATCGCCCAGCATGTCATATTGACAATTTTTATATGTGGTGCCCCACAAACCTTATTCTGTCCGTGCAGACTTTGAACATTATTAGTAGCCCATAATTAAAATGGCAGCTGTAACATTTCTAGGGTGGGCGGCAGACAAATGTAATATTAAGTGCATCTCACGTGTTTGCTAGATTTACTTTAGCAATGAAAACTTGTTAACTTTTTAAAGTCTTCATATATGGTATGTTCTACTGGTGTGTGGGAGAGGTTAATTAAAATGAATGTATTGAGGTTGTGTGTCTGTTTTCTTCAGGCTACAGTAACAGTGAGTCCAATGCACTTTGTAACTTCCTAAACATTATCTACAGGGCATTAGGCTGCAGTGACGAACACGTCAGAGGCTAGAGGCGCCAACCTTAAATCCTCCCAAGTGAACTTCTGCTGTTTGCGGCTGTTGTCTTCTCTTTACATCATTTTCCATATACATTTTTCTGGAGGAATCATTTTGTGGATGAGACAGAGATGTGTCCGCATACATGTATCCTCCGTGTGCTGCAAGTGGCATCACACATAACACGTGAGACTTGGTAGTGCAGAGCGTCTTTTTATGTGACTTCTTCCCTTAAAATTTGTCTTACTCGCAAAGCGATCTGAGTGCAAAATGCTACATTACAGTGTCAGCGGCTGTGACACTGTACCGTAGCTTTCGCATGCAGATACAGCCGCAGTCGCACACAGAATAT
The DNA here is from genome assembly GCA_031769625.1 of Taudactylus pleione. Lineage (NCBI taxonomy): Eukaryota > Metazoa > Chordata > Amphibia > Anura > Myobatrachidae > Taudactylus > Taudactylus pleione. The sequence continues at coordinate 414,229 of JAUIMM010000485.1, forward strand.
AGGCATGCCGCATGCAGATACAGCCGCAGTCGCGCACAGAATATAGGCATGCCGCATGCTGATACAGCCGCAGTCACAAACAGAATATAGGCATGCTGATACAGCCGCAGTCACACACAGAATATAGGCATGCCGCATGCTGATACAGCCGCAGTCACGCACAGAATATAGGCATGCCGCATGCAGATACAGCCGCAGTCGCGCACAGAATATAGGAATGCTGCATGCAGATACACCCGCAGTCGCACACAGAATATAGGAATGTCGCATGCAGATACACCCGCAGTCGCACACAGAATATAGGCATGCCGCATGCAGATACACCCGCAGTCGCACACAGAATATAGGCATGCCCCATGTAGATACAGCCGCAGTCACACACAGAATATAGGCATGCCGCATGTAGATACACCCGCAGTCGCACACAGAATATAGGCATGCCGCATGCAGATACACCGCAGTCCACACAGAATATAGGAATGCTGCATGCAGATACACCCGCAGTCGCACACAGAATATAGGAATGCCGCATGCAGATACAGCCGCACACAGAATATAGGCATGCCGCATGCAGATACACCCGCAGTCGCACACAGAATATAGGAATGCCGCATGCAGATACAGCCGCAGTCGCACACAGAATATAGGCATGCCGCATGCAGATATAGCCGCAGTTGAACACAGAATATAAGCATGCCGCATGCAGATACAGCCGCAGTCACACACAGAATATAGGCATGCCGCATGCAGATACAGCCGCAGTCACACACAGAATATAGGCATGCAGCATGCAGATACAGCCGCAGTCACACACAGAATATAGGCATGCCGCATGCAGATACAGCCGCAGTCACACACAGAATATAGGCATGCCGCATGCAGATACAGCGTAGTCACACACAGAATATAGGCATGCCGCATGCAGATACACTCGCAGTCGCACACAGAATATAGGCATGCCGCATGACATTTTATTCAGCAGAAGCTGCTCGTGTGTCCTATTCGCATCACTTTTTGAAAAAGACGCATTTGAGGTAACAAGTTGCACAAAAATACGATTGGCGCTACTGAGTCGCACTACGGCATGGTGCGACTACAAGGGCTATTTAATACACACGGAGGCGAGATGTATGCGGACACATCTACATAGAGGAACTGGTATCCGTAACCTCCAGCAGGATTAGAAAGTGGATAAAAGAAATAAAAGTTTGGACCCTCAGCTATCGATGTAAGACCTTGAGTGACTGTATAAACTTTATATGGCGCCAGGACAGTTTATTTCCCTATTTACCTTTGAGTTGTCTTCTTTTTTAAGTGTGTTGATTTCCAGGGTGTGGTAAGTTATTTAGAGTTTCAGAATGTCACGATGGACACAATATCACCAATGGGCCTGTTGACAGTCGGCATTTTTCTATTGTTAGAGCCCTAAACCTGCACTGTTGACATTTCCACCATGTTGACATTCTGGTGCCTGCATTCTGAATGCCGACATAACTACTACATACCCATTTTGAGGTATTATCTGTACTGTTACAGAACAGCCGAGCCGCCGTACAGAACGCTCTTCTGTCACGATACAGATCCATAGTGGCGCTGGCTGGTGGGCAGAAGCTTGCACAGGTTGATAGGAAGATTTGGGCAGTGAAAGGTCATTCCTTGCCAAGTATGGTATGGGCATCTCAGCATGTGGGCAGTGCCCAAGTATGACAGCATTCAGCAGACTGAGGCTTATTATGAGGTAAGGGGTGGAGCAGGCTCCTCTTTGGGGTGTTACCTACTTTGTGGAAGGACATCAGCTGTTCTTGTTCTGCACACAGTAGACGAGCGTGAGGTGGTGCTATTATCAGAGGGTGCTCGTTCCATTGTCCTTTTCCTTATCTGTGATGAAGAACGTTTCTGGGCACAGTAATTTGGGGATCATGTAAACATGACTGAAAAACCCTCCTACTCAATTTAGGCCATAAGCGAGAGGTTCTCAAACACTGTCCTCAAGGCTCCCCAAAAGTTCAGGTTTTATAGATATCCATGGTTGAGAACAGATGGTTAAATCAAATTGACTGAGGTACTCATTAAGTCACCTGTGGTCAGCATGGATTATCCTTAAAACCTGGACTGTTAGGGTGCCTTGAGGACCGAGTTTGGGAACCTCTGCCATAAGTACTAAACCAAGCAATACTTAGGGCTCCATTTACTACAATCCGCATATTGAATGCGGATTGTAGTGTGATATTACCGAGTGAATTCGCATTGCGAATTCAGGCAATATCACAGGGATTTACTATAAATCCCTTGCAGGGACAGAGCTTGCGATAAAGCTCTGTCCCTGCAGATCCCATCCGCACTCTAGTCGCACTATTTTCGGAAAAAATACCGCGACTAAGAGCCCGCGCATGCGCCGACCCACCGTCGCTGCTACCCCCCACCGACGCTAAGCCCCGCCACCCGCGATCGCGGACCCCCGTGACCCCCCCCCTCCCTTCATTACACTTACCTGCATCCTCCTGGCCTCCGGTGATCTTCTCCGAGCTTCCTGATCAGGTGATCTCCCATACTGCACTGGGGCCCAATCACCTGATGACCGGGCAGCAGGGCACTATGGGAGACCAGCTGACCGGAGAGGAGCCATCACCGGAGGCCCGATCACCGGTCCCTGGATTCAGGTAAGTAAAAAAAAAATGTTTCAATTTTATTTATTTATTTTTTTACCGCAATCAGCTTGCGGTCTGTTTAGACCACACAGCTGATGGTACCGGCTCCCGCCTCTGCTCTCCCCGTTAGAGCAGAGTGGGAGCCCGGTAACCGGGGGAGACCCTGGATAACGCCACCTCCAGGTGGCGTTATTATCACAGGGCTTTCCCCGGTATTTTTATACAATTTATTTTTAGTAACTCTGGTCGGATCACATTTCTCATTACAATTATGGGAAATGCGATCTGCTTTACTAAAAATAAGTGATACTTAGGGGTTGGAGTAGAATTTTATTAATTCTACTCCAATTGCCCTGTAGTAACTATAGGTGATACTAACATAATGTGAAAAGGGTGTGACAACACAAAACAGCCTTTATCACTTTATTTTAGTAAAAATAATGTTAATAGATGTGCTTTGGACTTTATTGTGACTTTTGTACACTCTGCCTCTTTCCCGCCCATGTAATGCTGGACACAGAGATTAGCGGACTGGTGTAGAGTTAGGCGAGAGGTCATTCCATTGTACAGCAAGTTCTTCTTATGTATCTTATTAGGGATGACCATCAGACGCCAAGGGTCAATGGTTATTTTTAGACCTTCAGTATTACATGGTATTTGGGGTTTTCTCTGCAGTGTATGGTTGGGAGTTGTGTCGGCTATCTCACATATGTCAGTAATGGATCATGCCACACAGTGATGTTAATGCTTCATCCTGTAACATGTAGCGGGCACAAACCATGTTTTATCAGGGCACATGCCAACTCGCATTTAACTAGGTTTATGGCTTATGGTGGCACACCGCTAATCCCCCCCATACTAACCACTACAAATGTTGGCGCTGCTTTTTTATTTGCACATTATTTGCAGCCTAGTGACGTAGTGGTTAGCATTGCTGCCTGACAGCACTGGACATTGTGGAGTTTGTATCTTCTCCCCTTGTTTGCGTGGGTTTCCTCCCACACTTCAAAAGCATACTGGTAGGTTAACTGGCTTCTGACAAAATGAACCCTGAGATGTGTGTGCTTGTATGTTAGGAAGTCTAGACCAGGGGAGCATCTATAATGGGTGCACCCTGCACCCATATTATCTAAAACTTACATGTCCGGGGTCCCTCATAGGGTCTCTCAGCGCTGCTCAAAACACCGGAAAAATGGCCGCCGCTACCATTTTTCTGTTTTTTTGCGAATGCGCTGTGAGGAAAATGCTGGGAAAAGGCTGCGCCATTTCCCCGGTGATCTGCACATGCGCAGTAGATACTGGGCACACTCTAGTGCCCAGAGTCTACTGATTCTGCGGTGGCCGGCTGCCGGGGTGAGAGGAGGGGGCCCATGATGGGGGATGCACACGGCCCCCTCCTCTCTAAAGACGCCCCTGCTCTAGACTGTATGCTGCAATGGGGCAGTGACTGAAATGAATGAGCTACAGTCTCTGTCCAGCACTGTGTACATATAAATACATGTACTGTAAGTATACATGATACCGCACAACGACTTCAAACATCATTATATTCATTCCTGGGACATTATAATATACACATGGCCCAGGGGTGTTTCAAGAGAGTAGGAGGCCCATGTGCAGTCTCAGTCCGTGGACTCCTCCTCTTTTGCCGCACCAGTAGACTCTGGGCACTGGGAAAATGGTGCAGCAGCCATTTTCCAGGCGAATTTCACAGAGCAGCTACTGGCGCCGACGTGGGACTCTGGAGGTAAGTGGGTGCGGTGTATGGTGTGCGCCCCGCACACACTGTACCCCTGACATGTCTGCAGTGTTAAAATACCCTGTGGACCCAACATCAGGGAATGTAGTGGTAGGGTCCCAGCCATAAGGGGTGTGGACAGTCCCCACAGCGGAACTCAGCCAACTATGAGAGAGGAAAAGCAAATAACAGCGCCCCTTTATAAAGGAGGGATCAGGACTGCCTACGTTGATGGCAGGGGGGCTAATCGTGGATCCTCAGGTAATGGGGCCACACAGGAGATTCCCCTGCACACCTGTGGGCCAGTCCAACCCTGCATGCCAGCAATGCTCATAGTTTGTAACATTACAGTACTTGCATATAAGGTTTAGCGATCTTAGAAAGTGAATATGTCAGTCCTGTTGAAACGTCTTTTAAGACTGTTACATAGCAAGGGTTAATGCATCTTACCATCCAAACCAAATGTATTCATATATTCCAAGATTTAACTTGCCCATAACTGCTAGGAGGCCGGGCAGCTGGTCTGTCACAGATGTACATTGTGCTTTTACCCGCGTCTGTTGTTTTTGTGTATGATATTCTGACTGCATAGCTCCAAGAAATGATTGTGCTGTAAACAGCTGATGTGCATATACATTATATATATATAACATATATATATATATATATATATATATATATATTAAACGCCCTATCATTATATATGAGCCTAACTATAACTCAGTGTAGCGTAACCATAAACCTTATCATTAACTTATCTAAAATATAGACACAAACAACTTTATTGCTTTAAAAACTTGATCAGCTTTTATTTAAAATACCAAATCTCATACTGCTGGTGACGGAAAGACAGATCAACATCAGACAAATGGCCAAATCCACTTAAGGCAGTTCCACTATCCTCCATCATACGTGCAGAGTAACATTATTAGGGTCTCCAAATCTTGCACCAGTGCACTCGAACAAACGCCCGGCCAGTGCACCTGCCCACAGTAGGGTAAAATCAGCGTACATTTATGCAGATTGCACCTGTTAATAATTGCCGTGAAATTAACCACCGTCCTGACGCACTTACCCGCCACCCAAAAATTGACAATTGGGGACGGAGGGAGGGAAAGTCCAAGAGAAAAGAGGCAGAGCCCAACACTGGTCTAAGTAACACAAACTCCTCCCACAGCTATGACCTCACTGATTCTAATAGGCTGACAGATAAAACTCCAAATATTAACCCTGTAAGTACAGCTGCACTAAAACCTATTTATGCTCCCAAATACCTAGGGGTTAAATCTTGTTCCTCTACATAAAGTGCCCTCTCTCCTCAGTAAAGTCAGAGAGAAATGCAACACACTTTATCAACAAATAGACGGGTGCTCGATCCAAATGAATGTAATAGTGACAAATTCCCCAAATCCACCAGGGACCCGTGAGAAGACAGACCAGCACTGCATTATGCAAAAATATAAAAAATATTTTTTTTTGAGTGACTGACGCGCATTCGGTATGAATAGCCGGCTGCCGCACGACCGGAAGTTCAATACCCTGCTGCGGCAGCCCGACAAAACAGCAGAGCCCAGCAGCGGAAGCCAGAGAGCGCTGGAAATCCCGATCGTCCCTAAGGTAAGTATATACTAACCTACCCAACCCTCCTTGGGGGTGCCTAACCCTAACCCTCCCCCAAGCATAACCCTAAGTCCCCCCCTGGGGGTGCCTAACCCTAACCCTCCCTCCCCTTAGCCTAACCCTCCCGGGGGGAGCCTAACCCTAATTCCCCCCCCGGATGCCCTAAACCTAATCCTCCCGCCCCCCCCCCCCCCCCCCCGCGGCTGTCCGCTCGCGGCGCCCGGCATCCCTTCAATCGTGATGCTGGGTGCCTGTCTCCCGGCTCCGGGAAAATGACAGGTGTCTATATTTTAGACGCCGGCCATTTATCCCTAGGCGGGATAGTGGATTCGGGAAGCCGGCGGTCGGGATTGCGGCCGCCGGCTTCCTAAATGTATCCCGACTGACACAGTCAGTCATCTAACTTTCCTAGAGGTAAGATAAACCTAGTTCCAGCATGAGGTCAAGTTAAGCAGTGGGGTACACATGAATGGTTTCAATGAATCCAAAAGCATATAGCAAAATAATGAATACTCATTATGGCCCTCATTCAGAGCCGCTCGCTATTTGCGGTTGTTCGTTTTATAAAAAGGGGTGGCTATTCAAATGAACCGTTCGCACTTTGCGGTCTATTCACGCCTCTAAGCCTGAACGAGCGAGCAAAACGTGCGGTTGTAATTTTGAAAAATACGCCCCCTGGCCGCTCGCACCATACGTCATGTCCGCTATTTATTAGATTATTCGAGTACATCGACCAGGGTATGAACTGCTCGCTATTCTTGTGGTTGGTTTTTTCAACCGCTATTTTGCGATCAGTTCTGAGTTAAAAAAAACCAAGTGACGTGGTCAATGATGCTGCTGGATTAATTATGCACTCCCTTAAAACGCCCGTTTTGACCTTTAAGCACGCCTGCGTTCTGAATTCCACTCCCCGTTTTCAAGCACCTTCCCCTGTTACCACCCACATACGCCTCCTCCTGTCACTCAAAGTAGCAGGCATTCGCTATTTAGCGAACAAACAATTTTCAGCCACACTGACTGGTTCGCGCATGCGTATTAAAATCCGTACACATGCGCAGATGTGCAAACATCGCTCATAACGAACGAGCGGCCGCTTACGAGCGGCTCTGAATGAGGGCCTATGCCCATGCATAACCAGCATAGTCCATAACGATACATGTGTATCAGCCCCAATCCGACAGCTGTATCGGTGTTACACCACCTTCCTCAGGGATCTGCCATAAAGAAAGACAGCTGTATCCAACGAGCTTAAATACCCCCTCCTTATACAAACCTAGTGAACTCACCTGCACTCTCCCTCCCGCCATTGTACCACCCTCCGCGGATACCTCTGACTATAATCTGGCAGACGCACAGGTATCCGCCAACGGTGGTACAATATTGCTTGTGTATTCATCTATGGGGCAAATAGCAATTTATTACCACACCTCCCAGCATTGTGAGTGCCAGGACCGTGTTAGGGGGCATGTCCATGTCATGGAGGGGGCGGTAGGGGGTTATGAGGTTGCCACTAGGCTAAATGTCGCCGCTGTTCCCTGATGAGGATAACAGTAGAGGATTAGAGGTAAGACTTTTCTCCTGTGCATACCACACTTCCTGTCTGCAACCCAACAGAAGGACACCTCAGTATAAATACAGAAACTGGCTGATAAAATAGAACAGTATTATATTATAATGAGCCAGATTACTGTCAAAGAAACGTGTCATGGACATGGTAATAGTATTAGTTAGTGTACTAGATTTACATTACAAAAAGTCTGAGAACAAATTTCTGCTGCCCCCAAACCCCCCGGTGACAAAATATGAAGCAACTTTTCTTCTAGTGGTGTAATAAGAATTCATTTTCCTGGTGGTTTTTGTATTTGTTTTTTGTAGGTTCTACACTTAGTGAAAGCTGCATTTAATATCCCGGGTCCAAAAGTAACCTGAAACGCCCACATGCCCTCTGGGTGCCCCCAGCACACGTCTTTCATGCCCGCATGTGGGAAAAGCCATTAAGGTTATTCTCAATTAGGAATCAGCCTTTAGGAAGAAAAAAAAAAAATCGGTTACTTCTTTTGAGTACTTATGTCCTAATGCACCTTCCATATACTGCGCTGATTGAGGCTGGGGCTTTAATCCGGAGACGGGGAGGCGACTGAGAGCTCTTATAACATATTCCCTCACAAAGGCAATGCCCAGACACAGGAACGTTTCTTAATGCAGGGACACAGAAATTGCCTCAGTGAGACCTCTGCTTTTACTGAGAGGAAAAAGGGGGGAAAAAACGACTAATAGACTCCTTTTAACTAGGCACTCAGAGCTTCGGCTCTCGTCGCGCAGGTGAAAGCGGGAAGAGAGCTAAAAGCGGCCTAAAAGCATCTCTAGTCCTGCTGTTTGCCCTCCCTGCGTGAGGCTTTTCATAGTGCTTTGTGCATCCGCCAGCGAAGGTTACTCCTTGGAAAACAAACTGGAGTGCGGCTGTAGTGTTCTAGCTGAGTGTTAATAGCTGAAGTGCTTTCACCCCGGCGACTGCCTCTTGGCTTTCAGTATCATCTGAGGATATAGCGTAGCATCATTCCCTTATACACGGGGACCACGCCAGCAATAAGGCCGCAGACGTCGCTATTTTTCAAAATCAGTCAGATTTGATTGTTGTGTCCCAGAAAGCACATGACGATGTGGACGCTAATTGGCGTACGTCGCATTGCGTATCTCTCATCCAGCTTCCGCCGGTTCTAAACCGCAGGTGATAAATGCTTTTCTTTCACTTGAGAAGAAATGTATTCTATTTGGAATGAGTTAAACTTTGATGCGCAAAAACAATCCTGCAGCTTCAATAGATACAAAAAATGAAGTCATACCAACTCCAAGGCACAAATGTTACAAAAACATAGGTATCTATGATAACGCCTATGCTGCGGTTATATCCTGGCGTATATGCTGCGGTTATGTCATGGTACATATTCTGCGGATATATCCTGGTGCCTATGCTGCGGTTGTACCCTGGCGCCTATGCTGCAGTTGTACCCTGGCGCCTATGCTGCGGTTATATCCTGGTACATATTCTGCGGTTGTACCCTGGCGCCTATGCTGCGGTTGTACCCTGGCGCCTATGCTGCGGTTATATCCTGGCGCCTATGCTGCGGTTATATCCTGGCGCCTATGCTGCGGTTGTACCCTGGCGCCTATGCTGCGGTTGTACCCTGGCCCCTATGCTGTGGTTATATCCTGGTACATATTCTACGGTTGTTTCCTGGCGTATATGCTGCGGTTATATCCTGGCGCCTATGCTGCGGTTGTACCCTGGCGCCTATGCTGCGGTTGTACCCTGGCATCTATGCTGCAGTTATATCCTGGCGCCTATGCTGCGGTTATATCCTGGTACATATTCTGCGGTTGTTTCCTGGCGTATATGCTGCGGTTATTTCCTGGCGTATATGCTGCGGTTATATCCTGGCGCTTAAGCTGTGGTTATATCCTAGGGTAGTGCCTGTGCTATTTTCTCCTGGCGCATAGATATTGTAATCTCCTGGCGTATCGTACAAAGCATCCGCAGGTGATTGTGTATTTTTTAAAGGAAGAGAAACCGAAAGATTACATAAGAAAAGAGGTGTTTTAAACCTCCTAGGATGGGGGCCGGCATGTATGCAAATTACTTGTTGGAGTTAGCCTATGGCAAGCAGGGGCGGGTTTGTAACAGGAACATTATATAAAGGGCTAGAAGTGTGGGCCAAAGCCTCTTTGTTCCAGATTCCCCACCGTCCCTCCCCTATAAGTTTTGGTATGTTGTGGGTTTGGTTTTGGGTGGCGGGAAAGAACGGCAGGTCACCAGTCCGGGTGCAATTATGTTTTAAGGGCGCTCCCTTCGTTGACTGGTAGTTGGCTGTACCAACCTAACGGGGGGCAGTATCACCACCTAAACGGGTGGGAAGTCAAGATGGGGGTGAGCGTTACCTTTTGTTGATGATATGAGTTACATGGTTATGTGTATGCACTCTGGGCGATCTACGCCTGCTATGCCTTTTGTTGTTTGTGTGTGGGCATAGCAGATTTGGCTGATTTCTGGCCGTCCTTTCTTTGCCACCATACATCCTTAAATAAATAATAAATAATTATTATTATTGCTCCAATAAATCGCCATCAAGTTATCTGCCAAATCCACGTCTCAGTGTCTTTATTTTATGTTAGTATGATAAGTGGTTTGCACACATGACAACACCTCATCCGATAGAAGGTTTAGCAGATTACTCGTGTCCAGCTGTACATGAGCCGCTCTGTGTTTATTGAATTCAATGTTTTATATTTGCAGGCACCAGCGCGATCCCCGGGAGGAGCCCGCAATCTCAGTTATGAAGGGATAGAGCGTCAGTATGCATCGTTACCCAGGTAGGACCTATTCATCCACGATCTCGCTGTATATGTGTGTTCATACTCCGTATTATTTACTTCATGTAATCATCACTACACAGGAATAAAGGGTAGAACAGAAATATGGCCCATGAGAGCTGCGTCCTCGCCTGAGGAGCTTACAGTCTTCATTGCGTGCAAAGTGAGGTATCAGTAGTGGCGTCACGTCACCCTGTTCCTTATGCTGGGGATGCAGGGGGGTCACTGGTGGAACTGCTTTTGTTTCTCTGTCCAAATTTGCCCTGGAAATAGAGCTTCCCCCTGATATAAGTGTTGTTCATCGCTCAGGCCGTGCTCAGAGCTCAGTTCTCTATGGTGTTTTTGTTCTAGATCAGTTTTTTTTACTTTTTTTTTTTCCATCTCCGGATTTTATGTTATTGATTTTGCAGCTTTAATGTTCAGTATATTAACTATTTAATGGTATATTTTATGTAGGTCATTGTGGCTGCTCCGTGCAGCGATTCCCTTGTAATTGCTGTGGTTTTTATTTCCGCCATTACACGCCATTTCTGTAGCTGAGCAGATTGTCACCAGTAACGAGACTATGGCCCTCCCCTTGGTGCAAAGATAAAACCCTTACAACCATATTAATACAGTTAATGGACAGGATTTTAGAGGAGCCCTCATTTGCTGCCGCACATATTGGGATAACCTAATCACCTCCTCTCCAGGACTTTATGGTAAATGGAATAAAACATAAAGAACAATCTATCAGTTTCCAGTGCGTGTTTTAATTAAGTATTTTTTTATAGTGTGCATAAATAAAGACCTAAACTAGCTACATGCAGCAAAGCCACACACAGGATTCACGGCACCCACCGAGTTCTACAAGAAAGCACATTCTCACCCTATATCTCAGGCATGAATCCCGTCAGGATGGCCGCATACAGAAGCATCACTTGTGCGCATAGTTATGGAGTGCTTATGGACAGTAAATTAATGGGGGCTCGGAGGTGGTTTAATACATAACATTGTACCCAATGATGAAGTGACTGCAATCACATAACACAGAAATAGGGACAGCGCAGTATTTGTGTGTGGTTCTGCCAGAAGACGAGAGTAATGGGGGCTTCTAAAGTGGAACAGATTTCTGGTAAGTAACTGGGAAAAGCCCATTACACATCCCTACTAAGTCACCGAGCTACACAGAGGAGACCAACTCAGGGTACCCCAATAGCACTTTAATAAAATGGCTCCTATTACTATTTACTGTATCTTCATAGCATCTAATTGTCAGCTCTTAAGGGCAGGGACATTCACTACAAATGAAGGCAGCAGGAAGTCACAGACTGAGAGTTATATAGTGGGAGGAGCAGGGTCCCCAGCAGCACAGAGTATATCAGGAGATGAGGGATGTGTTAGTGAGGACAGGGCTGCATGTGACAGGGGCAGTGACATGATGTGAGGAGGGGAATGGAGGCAGCAGGAAGCCACAGACTGAGACTTATATAGTGGGAGGAGCAGGGTCCCCAGCAGCACAGAGTATATCAGGAGATGAGGGATGTGTTAGTGAGGACAGGGCTGTATGTGACAGGGGCAGTGACATGAGGGCTCTATTTACTACAATCCGCATATTGAATGCGGATTGGAGTGTGATATTACCGAGTGAATTCGCATTGCGAATTCAGGCAATATCACAGGGATTTACTATAAATCTCTTGCAGGGACAGAACTTGCGATAAAGCTCTATCCCTGCGGATCTCATCCGCACTCTACTCGCGGTATTTTCGGAAAAAATACCGCGACTAAGAGCCCGCGCATGCGCCGACCGACCACCGCTACTACCCCTCCACCGACGCTAAGCCCCGCCCCCGCGACCCCCCCTCCCTTCATTACACTTACCTGCATCCTCCTGGCCTCCGGTGATCTTCTCCGGGCTTCCCGATCAGGTGATCTCCCATACTGCACTGGGGCCCGATCACCTGATGACCGGGCCCAAGTCTACTATGGGAGACCAGCTGACCGGAGAGGAGCCATCACCGGAGGCCCGATCACCGGTCCCTGGATTCAGGTAAGGAAAATAAAAATGTTTCAATTTTTTTTTCTTTTTTTTACAGTAATCAGCTTGCGGTCTGTTTAGACCACACAGCTGATTACTGGTACCGGCTCCCGGCTCTGCTCTCCCCGTTAGAGCAGAGTGGGAGCCCGGTAACCGGGGGAGACCCTGGATAACGCCACCTCCAGGTGGCGTTATTATCACAGGGCTTCCCCCGGTATTTTTTTACAATTTATTTTTAGTAACTCTGGTCGGATCACATTTCCCATTACAATTATGGGAAATGCGATCTGCTTTACTAAAAATAAGTGATACTAGGGGTTGGAGTAGAATTTTACTAATTCTACTCCAATTGCCCTGTAATAACTACAGGTGAAACTAAAATAATGTGAAAAGGGTGTGAAAACACAAAACACCCTTTTTCACTTTATTATTTTAGTAAAAATAATGTTAATAAATAGAGCCGATGATGTGAGGAGGGGAATGGATGCAGCAGAAAGCCACAGACTGAGAGTTATATAGTGGAAGGAGTAGGGTCCCCCAGCAGCACAGAGTATATCAGGAGATGAGGGATGTGTTAGTGAGGAGAGGGCCGCATGTGACCGGGGCAGTGACATGATGTGAGGAAGGGAATGGAGGCAACAGAAAGCCACAGACTTCTAACAGATGAAAGTTGGGGGCTGATTGGCTGGAGAACCATTTATCATAAAAAGTTACATTTATCAGTAGTTTTGAGTGATAAGCTCGTTGATAAATGAGGCCCAAGTTATATAGTGGGAGGAGCAGGTCCGGCGAAAGGGGAGGACAAGGGGCTCATCTGTTGATGGGCCCCAAGGTTGTAGGGAGCCCAAGAGGGGCCCATACTTAATGCTTCCCTTGATCACTGCCTACATTGCTGCATGATCAGATGGGAAAACAGCAGGCAGGTACTAGCCACTGGGGGGACACTCACAAGGAGCTGGTCACTGGAGAGACACTGACAGGGAGCTGGCCACTGGAGAGACACTGACAGGGAGCTGGCCACTGGAGAGACACTGACAGGGAGCTGGCCACTGGAGAGACACTGACAGGGAGCTGGCCACTGGAGAGACACTGACAGGGAGCTGGCCACTGGAGGGACACTGACAGGGGGATGGTTGCAGGAATGTGGGGCCCCTAAAAAATGTGTGTACCGGGCCCCATGATTTCTGTTGCCGGCCCTGGTGAGGGGCAGGGTACCCCAGAAGCACAGAGCATATCAGGAGAGACAAGTGGAAGAACCAGGATCCTCAGCTGGTTTACAAATTACAAATCTACTGTTAAATTGATTCATAGAAGATTGTGGTGTCAAACCCACCTTTTATTTTAAGTTCATGCATCCAAATGTAATGCTCATTAAATAAAAATATTATTCCACTCTTTTATAAAATGCAAACACTTATCCCCCCCTCCCTGCTCTGTCCCTGCTCTGTCCCTGCTATATACTTATAATTTCCCGCCCGGTGCAAAGTGTCTGTCCCTTCGCTCGCTGCAGTGGGAGCCATAGTCGGGGAAGGGGCAGTCATTCGTGGATTATTATATAGATACAACTCACTTGTTGTCACATGTTTTGTAACATTTACTGTCATTTTTTTTTCTTTGAGAATGGAGAAAAAAAAACATCCTGCCATGAAGTGGTTAAAGGGTTAATGCAAACAAAAACAAAAAGTATCACAAAGCCGTTTTCTGCGCTTATTATGTGGATGAAGCCCAAAACCTAGCAGCACAGTGGCGCACACTGATTTGCTGTAGCGCATATTTGCGTTTGAATTATTTGAATAACATTTTTAGAAATGTTGCTGTGGGGCATATGTGTGAACGCAGGCAACGAGCGGCACAGCCAGGCTTGGCGCACATATGGTGCTATAGACCCTATTGAGCAACTGTATTGGTATTAAATGGGCCATTAAACCTGAATTGCAGGTTGATTCAATCTGAAAAGGCCTCTTGTAACGTTTTCTCATTTAGGGCCGTATTCAATTAGAGGCGAAAAGTCAGAAAAGTTTTGCCTGTCCGGCTTTCTGCCTCCTTCGCATGTTTCAGAGGCGAAAACTTGTCGTGCACGTCCCTGTTTTTCGCCCTATTCAATTCCTAGACACGCGAAAACGGAAAGAGGCGAATGCGCAACAGGCGGAAAGTACTGTCAGAGTGGGCAAATCAGACTGTACCCCAAAAAAAGCTGCACTAACATTGGGGATCAACGTAGATGTGCACTAATAGCCCTAATAAAGGTGTTTGGGGCACTGTACTTAAGTAGTTTAAATTACTTCTTATTAGCGTCTTTGTAAAAGTGGTGAAGAATGGCGTAAAGCAGGATTTTTGGTGAAAATAAGGAGTCCTGTCAAATTTGGGGTCCTTGAAAATGGGCGCTATCATATTTTGTCGCTAAAGTTAGTGGAAGAAAATGATGAGGCCGCTATGACAAGAGCAGCTGGTAAAGGAGTTGTCAGTCCCAATGATATATGCAAGAAAACAAGAAATAAAAGAAACCAGCGCTAGAAAAATAATAATAATGACGATGGATGGTTCAAATGAAAAGTACCAATTGGTATTTTATTAAGCTAAATTAGCGCTAAGATGTATGCAGATAAATCCTTAAAAATGCATATAAATATCAATACACAAACATTTCAGACACAACATGGACGCAGATAGGTTGATTGTGTGTATACACCAGGGGCCGATAATGGATAATGGGCAGAGATGGCAGCTCTATCTGCAAAGTCCCAAAAGAGTCACTGGCAACAACCCCACATTGTACATAACAACTTTACCAGTTCCTGGCTGAAATACCTGTATGGAAAACTTCCCATATACAGATGTGTCCTGCTACATATTGCTGCGTACGCAGCAAATCGTGCCACACATGAAGCGAGGCGCATGCGAGCGGATACACGCACTACGTTCGCACCCGCGACTCCATAGCATTGCATGGTGCAATCGCAGTGCGCGCCATAGCATACCGTAGCGTACACTGCTGCGGGTAATCGCACGTTTGTATTGCAATCAGCAAGGATGTAAGAGGACACATCTGTACGAAAGGCTATCCACTGCCTTACCTGCAGCCATAGGGCCCAGTCTGTGGGTGCTCTGGGTCCCACATTGCGTCCGCTAACGCTAGGCTTGTCTATGTATGGCCGTTCTCAGTCACATGGGGGAGGGGAGTAACAAGTACACTTTTCTGTAAGTGACTCTGACATATCCGGTGTACAGAAATAAATCCCCCATTGTTAGGAAAATTATTTACAATACAAATTTTATATACTGACTTTTAATAACTCAAACTTTTAACAACTTATTTTTAATAGCAGAGTATCGGTAGCTGTATGAGGTTCCAAAGCTTATTAGCAGAGTATCTAAGAGCCGAGCTATAGTAGGTGCAGGGAGTGCGACTGCTACAGGGCCCTAGGCCGCCTCCAGGGCCCGACTCTCTCCCTGCACCGCATTACACTGCCATCTCCTGAGCCCCAACTTTTCTATTCCTACCAGAGTGCTACTGCATGGCATCTGTGCCCAGAGCTGATCTCAGCTACAGTCATCTCTAGCTGCTGCCTGCATGTAATGTGATGTCACAGTGCAGGTCACAGCCCTATATAAAGGATGCCCAGCTGCTGGCAGCCATTTTGTGGCTACGTCATCTCTAGCTGCTGCCTGCGTGTAATGTGATGTCACAGTGCCAGTCACAGCCCTATATACAGGATACCCAGCTACTGGCAGCCATATTGTGACTATAGCCATCTCTAGCTGCTGCCTGCATGTAATGTGATGTCACAGTGCAGGTCACAGCCCTATATACAGGATACCCAGCTACTGGCAGCCATATTGTGGCTATAGCCATCTCTAGCTGCTGCCTGCATGTAATGTGATGTCACAGTGCCGGTCACAGCCCTATATAAAGGATGCCCAGCTACTGGCAGCCATATTGTGACTATAGCCATCTCTAGCTGCTGCCTGCATGTAATGTGATGTCACAGTGCCAGTCACAGCCCTATATACAGGATACCCAGCTACTGGCAGCCATATTGTGGCTATAGCCATCTCTAGCTGCTGCCTGCATGTATTGTGATGTCACAGTGCAGGTCACAGCCCTATATACAGGATACCCAGCTACTGGCAGCCATATTGTGGCTACATCATCTCTAGCTGCTGCCTGCATGTAATGTGATGTCACAGTGCCAGTCACAGCCCTATATACAGGATACCCAGCTACTGGCAGCCATATTGTGGCTACATCATCTCTAGCTGCTGCCTGCATGTATTGTGATGTCACAGTGCCGGTCACAGCCCTATGTAAAGGATACCCAGCTACTGGCAGCCATTTTGTGGTAATATTTTGTCCTACAGTGATACTTTCTGTGTAGTTCCTGCTATATTTAAACAATTTGGGATTGGGACTACTGATAAGGATTTTGGATTACATCTTTAATAAGGTTATTTACAAAAATAATAATAATAACATCTTCAGGTAAGGACTATATAACAACTTTTGACCTGTCACCCTTACCCCTTCAGACACATCCCTTCGTTTTTGTCTGCAGTTTTTAATTTAGAAACAATGGATAAAGCAAATTATTCATCTGATATGATGCTGCATGGCTTATCTTAAAGATGGTTACACACTTGTCCAGTCCGCGGGGATCCAACTCCAGACCAAACTGTTGACACAATCCTACAGTAGACCTGGACGCAGTTTCAACACCCAATATTTGCCTACACACTTTTGCAGCAGATCTACGTCTCCTGAAACAATCTGAAAGGATTGTGTCACCGTACAAGGTCTGCGAAAGATTGGACTGTGTAACTGCCACTCACAGACAAGGGCGTAGGTACAGTAGGTGCAGAGAATGCAGAGTTGCCTACCTTTTCAGATCTCTTCCCGGGAGAAGCCCGGGTAAGAGAAGCAGGAGGGGGTGATGGGGGCGCGGCCTGACTATCCGCGTCATTAAGCCCCGCCCCCTCACGGTAAAATTGCCGCGATAGGCTAGAATTTGCATAGGGGGCGGGGCCAAATTACATGATTCATGTAGAATAATGTTTTAAGCCCCGCCCCTACACGGAGACCCGCGATCGTCGCGGGTATTCTCCTCATTCTGCCCACTTCACTAGGAAGTGGGCAGAATGCGGGAGAAATGCCTACCCTTCCAGGGGTGCGGGGGGTTACCCGAAAAATCGGGAGCCTCCCGCAAAAACCGGGAGGGTAGGCATGTATGGAATGGGGCTGCTAGGGGCCTCTGGCCTATTAGAGTATGGGTAGGTGTATGGGGATACAGGGCATATTAGCAGAGTATAGGTAGGTGTATGGGGATCCAGAGCCTATTAGCAGGGTATGGGTAGGTATATGGGGATACAGCTGCCTATTAGCAGAGTATAGGTAGGTATATGGGGATACAGAGCTTATTAGCAGAGTATGGGTAGGTGTATAGGTAGGTGTATGGAGCATACAGAGCCTATTAGCAGAGTATGGGTAGGTGTATGGGGATACAGAGCCTATTAGCAGAGTATGGGTAGGTGTATGGGGATACAGAGCCTATTAGCAGAGTATGGGTAGGTGTATGGGGATACAGAGCCTATTAGCAGAGTATGGGTAGGTTTATGGGGATACAGGGCATATTAGCAGAGTATAGGTAGGTGTATGGGGATCCAGAGCCTATTAGCAGAGTATGGGTAGGTGTATGGGGGATACAGAGCCTATTAGCAGAGTATGGGTAGGTGTATGGGGGATACAGAGCCTATTAGCAGAGTATGGGTAGGTGTATGGAGATACAGAGCCTATTAGCAGAGTATGGGTAGGTGTATGGAGATACAGAGCCTATTAGCAGAGTATGGGTAGGTGTATGGGGATACAGAGCCTATTAGCAGAGTATGGGTAGGTGTATGGGGGATACAGAGCCTATTAGCAGAGTATGGGTAGGTGTATGGAGATACAGAGCCTATTAGCAGAGTATAGGTAGGTGTATGGGGATCCAGAGCCTATTAGCAGGGTATGGGTAGGTATATGGGGATACAGAGCCTATTAGCAGAGTATAGGTAGGTTTATGGAGCATACAGAGCCTATTAGCAGAGTATAGGTAGGTATATGGGGATACAGAGCTTATTAGCAGAGTATGGGTAGGTGTATAGGTAGGTGTATGGAGCATACAGAGCCTATTAGCAGAGTATGGGTAGGTGTATGGGGATACAGAGCCTATTAGCAGAGTATGGGTAGGTTTATGGGGATACAGGGCATATTAGCAGAGTATAGGTAGGTGTATGGAGGATACAGAGCCTATTAGCAGAGTATGGGTAGGTGTATGGGGGATACAGAGCCTATTAGCAGAGTATGGGTAGGTGTATGGGGGATACAGAGCCTATTAGCAGAGTATGGGTAGGTGTATGGAGATACAGACTCTATTAGCAGAGTATGGGTAGGTGTATGGGGGATACAGAGCCTATTAGCAGAGTATGGGTAGGTGTATGGAGATACAGAGCCTATTAGCAGAGTATGGGTAGGTGTATGGAGATACAGAGCCTATTAGCAGAGTATGGGTAGGTGTATGGGGGATACAGAGCCTATTAGCAGAGTATGGGTAGGTGTATGGAGATACAGAGCCTATTAGCAGAGTATGGGTAGGTGTATGGGGGATCCAGAGTCTATTAGCAGAGTATAGGTAGGTATATGGGGATACAGAGCCTATTAGCAGAGTATGGGTAGGTGTATGGGGATACAGCTGCCTATTAGCAGAGTATAGGTAGGTATATGGGGATACAGAGCTTATTAGCAGAGTATGGGTGGGTGTATAGGTAGGTGTATGGAGCATACAGAGCCTATTAGCAGAGTATGGGTAGGTGTATGGGGATACAGAGCCTATTAGCAGAGTATAGGTAGGTATATGGGGATACAGAGCTTATTAGCAGAGTATGGGTAGGTGTATAGGTAGGTGTATGGAGCATACAGAGCCTATTAGCAGAGTATGGGTAGGTTTATGGGGATACAGGGCATATTAGCAGAGTATAGGTAGGTGTATGGAGATACAGAGCCTATTAGCAGAGTATGGGTAGGTGTATGGGGGATACAGAGCCTATTAGCAGAGTATGGGTAGGTGTATGGAGATACAGACTCTATTAGCAGAGTATGGGTAGGTGTATGGGGGATACAGAGCCTATTAGCAGAGTAGGGGTAGGTGTATGGAGATACAGAGCCTATTAGCAGAGTATGGGTAGGTGTATGGAGATACAGAGCCTATTAGCAGAGTATGGGTAGGTGTATGGAGATACAGAGCCTATTAGCAGAGTATGGGTAGGTGTATGGGGGATCCAGAGCCTATTTGCAGAGTATGGGTAGGTGTATGGAGATGCAGACTCTATTAGCAGAGTATGGGTAGGTGTATGGGGGATACAGAGCCTATTAGCAGAGTATGGGTAGGTGTATGGAGATACAGAGCCTATTAGCAGAGTATGGGTAGGTGTATGGAGATACAGAGCCTATTAGCAGAGTATAGGTAGGTGTATGGGGGATACAGAGCCTATTAGCAGAGTATGGGAAGGTGTATGGGGGATACAGAGCCTATTAGCAGAGTATGGGTAGGTGTATGGGGATACAGCTGCCTATTAGCAGAGTATAGGTAGGTATATGGGGATACAGAGCTTATTAGCAGAGTATGGGTAGGTGTATAGGTAGGTGTATGGAGCATACAGAGCCTATTAGCAGAGTATGGGTAGGTGTATGGAGATACAGAGCCTATTAGCAGAGTATGGGTAGGTGTATGGAGCATACAGAGCCTATTAGCAGAGTATGGATAGGTGTATGGGGATACAGAGCCTATTAGCAGAGTATGGGTAGGTTTATGGGGATACAGGGCATATTAGCAGAGTATAGGTAGGTGTATGGGGGATACATAGCCTATTAGCAGAGTATGGGTAGGTGTATGGGGGATACAGAGCCTATTAGCAGAGTATGGGTAAGTGTATGGAGATACAGACTCTATTAGCAGAGTATGGGTAGGTGTATGGGGGATACAGAGCCTATTAGCAGAGTATGGGTAGGTGTATGGAGATACAGAGCCTATTAGCAGAGTATGGGTAGGTGTATGGAGATACAGAGCCTATTAGCAGAGTATGGGTAGGTGTATGGGGGATACAGAGCCTATTAGCAGAGTATGGGTAGGTGTATGGAGATACAGAGCCTATTAGCAGAGTATGGGTAGGTGTATGGGGGATCCAGAGCCTATTAGCAGAGTATAGGTAGGTGTATGGGGATACAGAGCCTATTAGCAGGGTATAGGTAGGT
This sequence comes from Taudactylus pleione, assembly GCA_031769625.1. Lineage (NCBI taxonomy): Eukaryota > Metazoa > Chordata > Amphibia > Anura > Myobatrachidae > Taudactylus > Taudactylus pleione. The sequence goes on from JAUIMM010000485.1 coordinate 434,904, forward strand.
GTATGGGGATACAGAGCCTATTAGCAGGGTATGGGTAGGCATATGGGGATACAGAGCCTATTAGCAGAGTATGGGTAGGTGTATGGGGATACAGCTGCCTATTAGCAGAGTATAGGTAGGTATATGGGGATACAGAGCTTATCAGCAGAGTATGGGTAGGTGTATAGGTAGGTGTATGGAGCATACAGAGCCTATTAGCAGAGTATAGGTAGGTGTATGGGGATACAGAGCCTATTAGCAGGGTATGGGTAGGTATATGGGGATACAGAGCCTATTAGCAGAGTATGGGTAGGTGTATGGGGATACAGCTGCCTATTAGCAGAGTATAGGTAGGTATATGGGGATACAGAGCTTATTAGCAGAGTATGGGTAGGTGTATAGGTAGGTGTATGGAGCATACAGAGCCTATTAGCAGAGTATGGGTAGGTGTATGGGGATACAGACTCTATTAGCAGAGTATGGGTAGGTTTATGGGGATACAGGGCATATTAGCAGAGTATAGGTAGGTGTATGGGGGATACAGAGCCTATTAGCAGAGTATGGGTAGGTGTATGGGGGATACAGAGCCTATTAGCAGAGTATGGGTAGGTGTATGGAGATACAGAGCCTATTAGCAGAGTATGGGTAGGTGTATGGGGGATACAGAGCCTATTAGCAGAGTATGGGTAGGTGTATGGAGATACAGAGCCTATCAGCAGAGTATGGGTAGGTGTATGGGGGATCCAGAGCCTATTAGCAGAGTATAGGTAGGTGTATGGGGATACAGAGCCTATTAGCAGGGTATGGGTAGGTATATGGGGATACAGAGCCTATTAGCAGAGTATGGGTAGGTGTATGGGGATACAGCTGCCTATTAGCAGAGTATAGGTAGGTATATGGGGATACAGAGCTTATTAGCAGAGTATGGGTAGGTGTATAGGTAGGTGTATGGGGGATACAGAGCCTATTAGCAGAGTATGGGTAGGTGTATGGAGATACAGAGCCTATTAGCAGAGTATGGATAGGTGTATGGAGATACAGAGCCTATTAGCAGAGTATGGGTAGGTGTATGGGTGATACAGAGCCTATTAGCAGAGTATGGGTAGGTGTATGGAGATACAGAGCCTATTAGCAGAGTATGGGTAGGTGTATGGGGGATCCAGAGCCTATTGGCAGAGTATGGGTAGGTGTATGGGGATACAGAGCCTATTAGCAGAGTATTGGTAGGTGTATGGGTATCCAGAGCCTATTAGCAGAGTATAGGTAGGTGTATGAAGATACAGAGCCTATTAGCAGAATATGGGTAGGTGTATGGGGGATACAGAGCCTATTAGCAGAGTATGGGTAGGTGTATGGAGATACAGACTCTATTAGCAGAGTATGGGTAGGTGTATGGGGGATACAGAGCCTATTAGCAGAGTATGGGTAGGTGTATGGAGATACAGAGCCTATTAGCAGAGTATGGGTAGGTGTATGGAGATACAGAGCCTATTAGCAGAGTATGGGTAGGTGTATGGGGGATACAGAGCCTATTAGCAGAGTATGGGTAGGTGTATGGAGATACAGAGCCTATTAGCAGAGTATAGGTAGGTATATGGGGATACAGAGCTTATTAGCAGAGTATGGGTAGGTGTATAGGTAGGTGTATGGAGCATACAGAGCCTATTAGCAGAGTATGGGTAGGTTTATGGGGATACAGGGCATATTAGCAGAGTATAGGTAGGTGTATGGGGGATACAGAGCCTATTAGCAGAGTATGGGTAGGTGTATGGGGGATACAGAGCCTATTAGCAGAGTATGGGTAGGTGTATGGAGATACAGAGCCTATTAGCAGAGTATGGGTAGGTGTATGGGGGATACAGAGCCTATTAGCAGAGTATGGGTAGGTGTATGGAGATACAGACTCTATTAGCAGAGTATGGGTAGGTGTATGGGGGATACAGAGCCTATTAGCAGAGTATGGGTAGGTGTATGGAGATACAGAGCCTATTAGCAGAGTATGGGTAGGTGTATGGAGATACAGAGCCTATTAGCAGAGTATGGGTAGGTGTATGGGGGATACAGAGCCTATTAGCAGAGTATGGGTAGGTGTATGGAGATGCAGACTCTATTAGCAGAGTATGGGTAGGTGTATGGGGGATACAGAGCCTATTAGCAGAGTATGGGTAGGTGTATGGAGATACAGAGCCTATTAGCAGAGTATGGGTAGGTGTATGGGGATACAGAGCCTATTAGCAGGGTATGGGTAGGCATATGGGGATACAGAGCGTATTAGCAGAGTATGGGTAGGTGTATGGGGATACAGCTGCCTATTAGCAGAGTATAGGTAGGTATATGGGGATACAGAGCTTATTAGCAGAGTATGGGTAGGTGTATAGGTAGGTGTATGGAGCATACAGAGCCTATTAGCAGAGTATAGGTAGGTATATTGGGATACATAGCCTATTAGCAGAGTATTGGTAAGTGTATGGAGATACAGAGCTTATTAGCAGAGTATAGGTAGGTGTATGGGGAAATAGCCTATTAGCAGAGTATGAGTAGCTGTATGGGGACATAGCCTATTAGCAGAGTATGGGTAGGTGTATGGGGATACAGAGCCTATTAGCAGAGTATAGGTAGGTGTATGGGGATGCAGAGCCTATTAGCAGAGTATGGGTAGGTGTATGGGGATCTAGAGCTTATTAGCAGAGTATCGGTAGGTGTATGGGGGATCCAGTGTACAGTGTGTGTGTATGTGTACGGTGTGTATGTGTACAATGTGTACAGTGTAGGTGTGTACATATACAGTGTAGGTGTGTACAATGTGTACAGTGTAGGATTGTACATATACAGTGTAGGTGTGTATGTGTACAGTGTAGGTGTGTAAAGTGTAGGGGTGTACATATACAGTGTAGGTGTGTACAATGTTTACAGTGTAGGTGTGTACATGTACAGTGTAGGTGTGTACATATACAGTGTAGGTGTGTATAGTGTAGGTGTGTATAGTGTAGGTATGTACATATACAGTGTAGGTGTGTACATATACAGTGTAGGTGTGTATAGTGTAGGTATGTACATATACAGTGTAGTGTGTGTATGTGTACTGCATAGGTGTATACAGTGTAGGTATACAGTGTAGTTGTGTATGTGTACAGTGTAAGTGTGTACATTGCAGGTGTGTATGTGTGCAGCATAGGTGTGTACACTGTAGGTTTGTATGTATACAGTGTAGTTGTTTGTGTATGTGTACAGCATAGGTGTGTACACTGTAGGTTTGTATGTATACAGTGTAGTTGTTTGTGTATGCTGTGTATGTGTACAGCATAGTTGTGTATGTGTGCAACATAGGTGTGTACAGTGTAGGTATGTGCATATACAGTGTAGGTGTGTACGTGTACAGAGTAGGTGTTTACAGTGCTGGTGTGTATGTGTGCAGCATAGGTGTGTGCAGTGTAGGTATGTGCATATACAGTGTAGGTGTGTACGTGTACAGAGTAGGTGTTTACAGTGCTGGTGTGTATGTGTGCAGCATAGGTGTGTGCAGTGTAGGTATGTGCATATACAGTGTAGGTGTGTACGTGTACAGGGTAGGTGTGTACATGTACAGTGCTGGTGTGTATGTGTGCAGCATAGGTGTGTACAGTGTAGGTGTGTACATGTACAGTGCAGGTGTGTATGTGTGCAGCATAGGTGTGTATAGTACAGGTGTGTATGGCTATTATCTGCTGGTGGCAGTAGACATTACTGTGAGTGTGTGATGCCTGTGAGGCTCTGACACTGAGCTAGGCAGACACACACACACACACACTTCTGTAATCACAGCGAGAAGGGAACATATTGCCTCACTGTGAAGGTGTTTAATCGTCATCTATTGATGACAGGTGCTCGGTATGATATAGAAACGCAGGGATAATCTCCGCTGGGCAGAAGCCTCGTCAGCTGTCCAACTACACACACTAATATACACAAACTGATACACATACACTAATATACACACCATGATACACACACAATGATACACATACTCTAATACACACACAATGATACATACACATACACTGATAGACACACACTGATAGACATACACACTGATATACATACACTGACACACATACACTGATATACATACACTGATACACATACACTGATACACATACACTGATAGACATACACACTGATATACATACACTGACACACATACACTGATATACATACACTGATACACATACAGTACACTGATACACACTGATACACATACACTGATATACACACACTGATATACATACACTGACACATACACTGATATACATACACTGATACACACTGATACACACACACGGATACACTGATAAACATACACTGATACATACATACACTGATAGACATACACTGATACACATACCCTGATACACATACACTGATACACACACTCTGATACACATACACTGATACACACACTCTGATACACATACACTGATACACATACACTGACACACATACACTGATACACATACACTGATAGACATACACTGATACAAACACATACACTGATACACATACACTGATACATATACACTGATATACATACACATACACTGATACACATACACTGATACATACACATACACTAATACACATACACTGATACATACACACACTGATACACATACACTGATTTACATACACTGATACACACACACTGATACATGCACACAATGATACACATACACTGATACACATACATACACACTGATACACATACACACTGATACGCATACACTGATATACATACACATACACTGATAGACATACACTGATAGACACACACTGATACACATACACTGATACATACACACTGATACACATACACTGATATACATACACTGATACATATACACTGATACACATACACTGATATACATACACATACACTGATACACATACACTGATACACATACACATACACTGATACATACACACTGATACACATACACTGATATACATGCACATACACTGATACACACACACACTGATAGACATACACTGATAGACACACACTGATACACATACACTAATAGACACACACTGATAGACTCACACTGATACACACACAAGAATACACATACACTGATACACATACACTGATGCACATGCACTGATACATACACACTGATACATACACACAACGATACACATACACTGATAGAAACACACAATGATACACATACAATTGTAAACATACACTGACACACAATGATACACATACACTGATACACACACACTGATAAACATACACTGATACACATTGATATAGATACACTGATACACACACACACACTGATACACACAATGATACACATACACTGATAGACACATACAGTCATACACATACAATGGTAAACATACACTGATACGCATGCACTGATACATATACATTGGTAAACATACACTGATACACATTGATACACATACACTGATACATACACTGATACACATACATTGGTAAACATACACTGATACACATTGATACACATACAATGGTAAACATACACTGATACACATACACTGATACACAATGATACACATACGTTGATATACATACACTGATACACATACACTGATACGCATACAAAGGTAAACATACACTGATACACATACAAAGGTAAACATACACTGATACACAATCATACACATACACTGATACATACACTGATACGCATACAATGGTAAAAATACACTGATACACAATGATACACATACACTGGTAGACACACACAATGATACACATACACTGATACATATACAATGGTAAACATATACTGATACACAATGATACACATACACTGATACATACACTGATACACATACATTGGTAAACATACACTGATACACATTGATACACATACAATGGTAAACATACACTGATACACATACACTGATACACAATGATACACATACGTTGATATACATACACTGATACACATACACTGATACGCATACAAAGGTAAACATACACTGATACACAATCATACACATACACTGATACATACACTGATACGCATACAATGGTAAAAATACACTGATACACAATCATACACATACACTGGTAGACACACACAATGATACACATACACTGATACATATACAATGGTAAACATACACTGATACACAATGATACACATACACTGAGACACACACAAGGATACACATACACTGACACACAATGATACACATACACTGATATACATACAATGGTAAACATACACTGATACACACTGACACACAATGATACACATACACTGATACATACACTGATACACATACAATGGTAAACATACACTGATACACACTGACACACAATGATACACATACACTGATACATACAGTGATACACATACAATGGTAAACATACACTGACACACAATGATACACATACACTGATACATACACTGATACACATACAATGGTAAACATACACTGATACACAATGATACACATACACTGATGGACACACACAATGATACACATACACTGATACACAATGATACACATACACTGATACACATACAATGGTAAACATACACTGATACACATGCACTGATACACATACAATGGTAAACATACACACACTGATACACATACAATGGTAAACATATACACTGATACACATACACTGATACATACACTGATACACATACAATGGTAAACATACACTGATACACAATCATACACATACACTGATACGCATACAATGGTAAAAATACACTGATACACAATGATACACATACACTGGTAGACACACACAATGATACACATACACTGATACATATACAATGGTAAACATACACTGATACACATACACTGATACATATACAATGGTAGACATACACTGATACACACAAGGATACACATACACTGATACACAATGATACACATACACAGATACCACACTCATACACACCAATGCACACACACTGATAATGATACACACACCAATATACATACACACCCTGATATTCACATTCTAACACATTTGCTGAAGCCACACTCATACACACCCTTGTGCTTACACACTGATGATACACACACTGATACCACACTCGTACACACCCTAGTGCTTACACACTGATGACACACACACTGATACCACACGCTTACACACTGATGACACACACACTGATACCACACTTGTACACACCCTAGCGCTTACATACTGATGACACACACACTGATACCACACTCATACACCCTAGTGCTTACACACTGAATACAACACTCATACACACCATAGTGTTAAACACTGAATACAACACTCATACATACCTTAGTGCTGACACACTGATGATGACACACATACTGATACCACACTCATACACACCCCAGTGCTTACACACTGATGATGACACACATACTGATAACACACTCATACACACCCCAGTGCTTACACACTGATACCAGACTCATACACACTGATGATGACACGCACACTGATACCACACTCATACACACTGATGACACACACACTGATACCACACTCATACACACCCCAGTACTTACACACTGATACCACATTCGTACACACCCTATTGCTTACACACTGAATACAACACTCATACATACCTTAGTGCTTACACACTGATGATGACACACATACTGATAACACACTCATACACACCCCAGTGCTTACACACTGATACCAGACTCATACACACTGATGATGACACGCACACTGATACCACACTCATATACACTGATGATGACACACACTGATACCACACTCATATACACTGATATCACTCTCATACACACACAGGACCTCATTCAGAGGCGGTCGCTCTCTCTGAATGAGGGCGGGCGCTTCTTGTTTTTTGGTGCGGCCTCCTGGTCGCAGGCTAAGCTGTGGGGCTTGCGGCCAGACCCTAAGGTTGGGTCTCGGCAACCGCAAGCCCCAGGGAGCTTCCTGCTCTGATGGAGCAGGAAGCTCCCCAGTGACATCACTGATGATGTCAGTGCGGCCGCCCACAAAATGGCAGGAACGCCTCCGTTTTGGAAACCACCCCCCGGCCCAACTACAAAAAGGGGCGAGCTGTCGATCAACATCGACAGCCGCCCCTTTTGTAGCGAGCTCCGGAGCGAGAGAGTTTGTCTCTCGCTCCGGGGCTTGCGCACGCAGTGTGGCCGCTGCGCGTGCGCAGGGCTACCCGTCGCCCCGGTTGCGAGCACATTGGTGCTTGCGACCGGGTCTGAATGACCCCCATAGTGCTTACACACTGATGATGTGATATCACACTCATACACACATAGTGCTTACACACTGATGATGACACACACACATATGGATACCACACTCATACAGGCAGACACACACACACGGATACACTCAGTGTGGCTGGTATTGTATGTCACCGCATTTTTGGGCCCTTCGGTTAAGACAGTAATAAACTCTGACCTTCTGTTTGCTGAAATATTAATGAGTGGTAATAATACCTTTAATAGCTGCGCTAACCAGCTACAGGAATTATGTCATTATCGTTATATAAGCATATAAGCCCAATCCATTGCCATAGCCAGAAAGTACAATGATCATTTAACAAGATAACATTATGCTTGGAAAACACAGTCAGGATCACATAACTATAGTAAATTGCCCGTTATACTCTGTTGATTATATTGTGAGCACAACTGTTGTCATTGTATTTTAAATTCACCATAAAAGTAATCGGCAAGGTGCCAAAATGAACTTTAAAGCATTTTTTAATGCATGTACTGCAGAAATTGCATGTGCATCACCATAACGCCATACCTCCATACCACCATAACGCCATACCACCATAACGCCATACCTCCATAACGCCATACCACCATAATGCCATAACGCCATACCACCATAACTCCATACCACCATAACGCCATACCTCCATAATGCCATACCTCCATACCACCATAATGCCATACCACCATAACGCCATACCACCATAATGCCATACCTCCATACCACCATAATGCCATACCACCATAACGCCATACCATCATAACGCCATACCTCCATAGCACCATAATGCCATACCGCCATACCACCATAACTCCATACCACCATAATACCATACCACCATAACGCCATACCTCCATACCACCATAACGCCATACCTCCAAACCACCATAACGCCATACCTCCGTACCACCATAACGCCATACCTCCATGCGGCTGATGACCCAATGCAGCGGTATGCGGCAGGGCCGACATTATGGGCGGTCGGGCACCGGATCGTCTAATGTTTACCAGCCACCCAATATGTTGTCACTTCGGCGGGTAAGGGGGGTTAGCCTGTCGGATCGCTGTGTACACATATCGTTTAGTGTGTACCCAGCTTTATGAACATTGCTCCAGCCCACAAAATGTCTGGCCCTGATACACGAAATCTGATGACCTTTGACATTATTATTACTATTATTATTACTATTATTATCGCACAAGTTGGGTGTTTTGTATGTTACTTGAAAATGAAATCCTGTTGCTTTTTGCATATGTATAAATATAAAAGAATAAAACAAATGTTTGTCCAGTGAGCAGCGCAGTGAGGAAAACATGATTATTCTTGTGCTGTTTTGGTGCGCTCAGTAGGTTGCACCATCTGTACATGTGCGAACAAGCTGTAATCCGGCTCAGTTGGTGGCATACTAAGCCAAATATTGTGCCAGACAGTTACAAATGTGCTGGCAAAGCTAGACATAGCCAAAGGCAACGGATATCTGTAATATTATTCCAAGAAGCAAAGCTTCTGTTTTGTATCCCTTTAATAACATTTCAATACTTTTAATATAAATGTAAGCCACCTCCATGAGAAACTGTAACAATGGACAGCTATTTATTATCACTCCTTATTGTGACCGCTGCATCCAGGAAAAACTACAATGCTACAAAAATAAACATTTTAATTTTATATATAACATGTGGAAATGTGATCTAATATTGAAATCAATTTTAGATCAAATTTCCGCATGTTATATATAAAATTAATTGGATGGATCTGGAGGAAAACTTCAGAGGGGTAACACTGGATCCGAGAAGACATACTAGGGGGGTTTAGGTCCCGGTTAGACCTCCCCCGTTGGTGTCCGCTGGCCAGAATTGTGACCCGGGAGCCTGTTCTGGGTTCTCCACTGGATGGATTTGGACGACATCACATAATAAAACTTAATAACTTGAAGATTTAAACCCGGGCAACGCCGGGTGCTTCAACTAGTAAAATGTAAATGACCAATGAAATGTTCACATATTCTGATTACAAAATAATGTGCAAATTATTAGTTCACTTGGGAGATGGGTTGCGTTATTTTTGCGCAGTGCCATGCCGGCAAACAGGTCTGTATATGTATAACCTGCAATAGAAAACTGTGCATAGTCAGCAATAGCACCACCACTACCGAAGTCTGCAATCTTTCACTATATAGTGCCTGTAACTGCTTTTTTTTTCTGCATTCCGATATTGGAACAGCTTATATTTTAGGGAGCTTACGGTGTTATTTTAGTTAACATAGTTGACAATTGACCGTTAATTTGTTTTATCCGTCTTTTGTTGTCCTTGGTCTCTGAACACTCGGCTCATACGGTCTTTGAAGGTAGCAGCCGAAAACCTGAGCACCCCATGCCAAGCAAGGGAACTGTAATTTGGAGAGCGACAACATACCACCCGAGCGTTACTTATTAGTGCTGTTAATTTTAGGAAAATCTGTGTAACCAAGACAAATTGTTTTCATTAATTCAGAAGAGAAGGCGACTTTCTGATCTAAATATTGGCGTTCAGAACATCTCTATTAAGCGTTCTTGTCTTTAAGCGGAGTTCACTTTTGGTGGGTAGTAGGTTAAAGGAGCTGCTAATTTATTTTCCCAATTCCAGTTCCCTTGCATGCTGTTGCTAGCACTCCACCACTTACTTACGCTGAGTTTAATGAGTTTATTGGCTGATCTGAAAGCCTTTCACTGGATTTCTCTTCCCTGTGTTTCCAGCCTAGCAGGAGGTGGCTGTTCTATTAGGTTTATGTTATCTGCTGCTCTGTGTCTAGGTTTGTGGTGTAGTATTCATCGTCTGTCTACATTACTGAAGTGCCTGAAGCAGCTGTGCTACCTATACTGTTTATAGAACCCACTGCCGAGCGTAACGCGTTCCGCACCTGAGAGGTCTGAAATACACTAACCACCCCGAAGTCCTTATTGCAGTTACTTTATACCATCATGCTGATATATAGGAATTATTCTGTGTGGCTGCATCTTCTGTACAATCATTTACAGGCCTTTAGGTTTCACTGTCCCCAATTAGTAGTTGAACCATCTGTAGCCTGGCATCTCATTATGTAGCCTGGCATCTCATTATGTGGCCTGGCATCTCATTATGTAGCCTGGCATATCATTATGTACCCTGGTATATCATTAAGTGTTAGTAAAAACACATCACACAAAGGGTCTCATTCAGACCTGGTCGCAAGCGCTGAGCGCTCGCAAACGGGTCGATGTTAATGCCCTGCGTACGCACAGCAGCCGCACTGCGCGTGCGCAAGGCCCGGAGCGAGAGAGAAATTCTCTCGCTCCGGAGCTCACTACAAAAGGGGTGGCTGACGATGTTGATCGACAGCTCGCCCCGTTTTGTAGGCGGGGCGGGTGGCTACACAAACGGAGGCGTTCCTTATGGAATGCCTGCCGTTTTGTGGGCGGCCGCACTGACATCAGCAGTGATGTCAGTGGGGAGCTTCCTGCTCGAACAGAACAGACCCAACCTTAGGGTCTCGTCACAAGTCGTGATGGTCTTGACCATCACCCTGGTTGGTCGTTAGTGACCAGGAGGCTGCACTAAAAGAAAACAATTGGGCGTCCTCATTCAGAACGAGTGACATATACCTACATTTTCATTCTGTGTTTTGGGGGGGCTGAAAGAGTCTAGGTGGGTACAGTGGTCGATTATGTAATTGTGGGCCTGCACCCTGCGACATAATGCCGCCCGCAATGTTATAATGTCCACTGCGCTGCGATACAGGACCATGACAACGCAATTTACAGCGAATCACGTCACCATGCACCTTCCTACTTCACTGGAGAAGTGGACGGGATCCGGGAGGGTTGTCTACTACCTAGAAAAGCCGGGAGCACTGCACCGAATTTCGGGGAGAATAAGCAAATGTTATGTGAAACCTTTATGTGAAACCTTTAAACAAGGGGCTTATGTATCAATCCCTGCACTTTCCGCATGATCTCAATTTATTTTCAGAGCTGTTTAGCAACAGTCTTATGCGAAGGATATCTAACAGACTGCAGTCTGCCCCTATTTACCAAGCTCCACAAAGCGTGGCTTTTCTGAGCTTAGCCCGGCAGGTTCACCCCATCTTCAGATCCCTCTCCTGTAGTCTCTGTTTTCCAGTAAGTGACACTGTGCATCAGTATGGAAGAGACTTTCCAGAATGCTAAAGGTGTAATTCACAGGTACAGCTGGTCCTCATATCCACTGTTCCCGCTATATCTGTGTAATACATGGTCAGGAACACGAAATAATATTCAGACCCTTCCAATACAGACTGAAAAACACATTGTGCCTCTTCCATGATTCTTCATCGATAGGCACCTTATTTACTATCCAAAATAAAGTGAATGCAATGAAAGATTTGAGGACTCTGGGCCTGATTCAGAGCCGCTCGTAAGCGGCCGCTCGTTCGCTCCGAGCGATGTTCGCACATCTGCGCATGCATATGGGTCGTAATGCGCATGCGCCAACCAGTCAGTGCAGTCGGAAAACGTGTGTTCGCAAAATAGCGAGTGCCTGCTAATTTGAGTGACAGGATGAGGCGTTTGTGGGTGGTAACAGGGGAAGGTGCTTGAAAACGGGGAGTGGAGATCCGAACGCAGGCGTGCCTAACGGTCAAAACGGGCGTTTTAAGGGTGTGCATAATTAACAAAGCAGCGTCATCGACCACGTCACTTGGTTGTCTCTTAGCCTGAACTGTTCGCATGATTGCGGTAGGAAAATGCAACCACAAGCACTGCGAGCAGTTCAGACGCCTTTCGATGTACTTGATTAATCTAATAAATAGCGTATATGACGTAGGATGCGAGCGGCCAGGGGGCGTCTTTACACAATAGCGAGCGGATATTTCGTTCGCTCGCTCAGACATAGAGGCGTCAACAGACCGCAAAGAGCGAGCGCTCAATTTAAATAGCCGGCCCCTTTTTCTGAACGAGCAAGCGCAAATAGCGTCCGGCTCTGAATCAGGCCCTCTGATCTCTCTTTATGGTCATGTCAGAAGTGTATTCCTAATGGTGCATGTTACCATATTCCCGTCTTTTCCAGGCCCCAGACCAGCATTTGTCCCAGGGATAACTTCACGCTGACTCACAGCAGCCTTTGTTTAATAACATAGAAGATAAGATCTCTGATGGCCGCTGTTGACTTTGTCCAAATTAAACTTTCGATTCAAGTAGCTGTTTGGAAAATACATGTCTGGAGCACAGATGAGACCGTAGATGAGACCACCACCCATGACCCCCGGTCTCTCTCCTGAGCTTTCCTGACTACAAACCTCTGTTTGCAAAACACACTGACATGCAGGAGCCCTGTTGTTGGCCCATCATTAATTGCATGACATAGACCTGGAAGGGACTGACAGCTCGAGAATGAAGCCTGTTTAACACTGGTTAGTTCAGATAAGATTCACCATTCCTTAATAATACACTACAGCTCAGCATCCTCTCCTAGCCCAGGGGCACAGAATAACTGCGGCCAGCTCTGTCTGGAGAGCACTTAGAGTAAACACAGCGGTGGACTGTGCTCCTTTGGATGTTAATCTCTGTTGGCTTCATCCTTTGGGAAACTAATAAGTCACTGAAATTTAGATTCATCCCTCCGAGCTGTATAACACTGTGATCAAACAGAGCGCTCCGCAATCCTTTCCTGCTGAACATGCTCATCGCTAGCTCAGCAATAGCAGCTTACAGAGACTTGGTGGGAAATCCCTTTTCTATTTTGCTGTGCTGAAGCAGAACTTATGCTGCAAGGTGTACACTATAGAGAGGCATACGTCTAAAGGAATGTTCCCAGCGTGGCGAGAAATGATGGGGGGACCACTACTGGGGGCACTGTATAAGGGGCACTGCATAGGGGGACCACTACTGGGGACACTGCATAGAGGGACCACTACTGGGAGCACTGTATAAGGGGCACTACTGGGGGCACTGCATAGGGGGGGACCACTACTGGGAGCACTGCATAGGGGGACAACTACTGGGGGCACTGTATAAGGGTGACCACTTTTTAACTTGCCTTGGGCTCCAAGTACCCTAGTTACACCACTTGCTGTATGTGCTGCACACACTTCCAGGGCCAGTGCTAGGTTCTTCTGCTGCTCCCCCCAGTCTCCCAGACTTCTCCCATGCTCTGCAGAGTGGGGGACCTGCAGAGTATGCTTACCGACTGCCCTCTCACAGCAGGGGGTGTGGCATCGCTATAGGTGGGCAGGGCAGGGGGCGTGGTGGCTCGATCACAACATTGTGGCCACGCCCCTCGCTATACATTGCCAATAATAAATTTTCCCGATTTTTAGGAGCCTCTGGGCCAGAATAGTAGGCAAGTACAACTGGGGTTGTACCTGCATGCCAAATGATACGTCACATGAGGCTCCCGTTTTTTCGGGTAATCCTCCGCACTGCCCAGGGGCTGGCTGGCAACTTTTAGCCTGGGGGGCAAATGCATGCAGGCGGCCCTGGCAGAGGAGTAGCGTGTAGCCAGGGTGCCCGAAGAACGTGCGTGCTATGGCGCCCTCCCCCCCACCCCCCCCTCAAGTGTTCCAGGGAGGAGGCGGGTCCATATGGGATTAATGTAAAGTAAAAATAAAGATTAGGGGCAGCCCCGTCATGGTGCCCATACGCAGTGCCCCCTGTAGTGATCCCTCCTATGCAGTGCCCCTTATACAGTGCCCCCAGTAGTGGTCCCCCCTGTGCAATGCCCCTTGTGCCCCCAGTAGTAAGCCCCTTATATAGTGCCCCCAGTAGTGGTACCCCCTATGCAGTGCCCCTTATATAATGCCCCCAGTAGCAGTCCACCCCCCATGCAGTGCCCCCAATAGTGGTAACCAGTTGTAGTCTCCCCCCTATTCAGTATCCCCTGTATTTCCCTTTTTATAGAGCCCCCAGCAGTGGTCCCTCGATGCAGTGCCCCCAGTGGTAGTCCCCTCCCCCCTATGTAGTGCCCCTAGTAGTAGTCCCCACCCCCTATGCAGTGCCCCTAGTAGTTGTCCCCTCCCCTTGTAGTGCCCCTAGTAGTAATAGTCCCCCCCTTGTATTGCCCCCAGTAGTAGTAGTCCCCCCCCCCTTGTAGTGGCCCCAGTAGTGGTCTCCCCAGTAGACACAGTAGTAATAAAAAAAAACCCACTTACCTCAATCCCCACTCCCGCCGTCACCATCCGCTCCTCCGTCTGTCCTCCCTGGCCGGGCTGCTCTGCATTATGGGAGAGACGTCATGATTCACATCATGCCTGCGATTGCCAATGACGGCAATCGCATGCATTTTTACCGCAATGGGGCGGGGCTTAATGACATGATTCATCAGGCCCCGCCCCCATTGCCACCCACCTGTCTCTCCTCCCAGGGCTTCTCCTGGGAAAGAGACAGCAATGGTAGGCAACTATGGTCTGCGGGCTAGAGAGGGTTAATGTATGAGGTAGGATGTGGTGTTATGGGATGGGCTGAGGTGGGTTAGCCTATAGGAGTGATGCTAAGGGGTGGGGTTTTGTGGCCATTTCAATGAGATTTCTGTAGCAGCCATATCTTCCTATTCGGTTTGTTCCCCGCCTTCCCTCGCTCCCTGTTTTTTTATTTAATAACTTGGTGTCAGCTTTGCTGTTTGGTAGAACGGTTGCAGTCGCCGTGGACCTTGAGGTGCTCCCCCCCACCCCAATACATGGCTTAGGCTGATTCTTCCCTACTGGGGTCAGCGCTACCATTGCTCCAGGTGAGCTCATGTTGTGTCATTGGGGCGGGTAGTGGATACCTTGGGCGCGGTAATAGGCTGGCTGGTCGCCTCCCATTTTGAAAAGGGTGGAGAATGGAGTGGCAGTTGGTGGATCTTGCATTGTGGGGCCGTTCTATTGGTGCCACCATTTTCTTGGTCAATCTTTTCCTTCTTCTTAGATTGTTTAGTGTTTGATACTCTGCTAGTTTAATTTAGTTAATGACACGTTTGCCTACCCTCCTGATTTGGCCGGGAGCATCCCGAATATCGGGTGCCACTCCCGGCCCCCTGGAAAGGCAGGCAAGTCTACTGGCAGCCGCTGTCCCTCCAGACACCCGCCAGAGTGAGTATAGAAACCCCGGCAGCGGGGGGGGCTGGTGATGCGATTCGCACTGAATCGAGTCATCGTGGCCCCTTTTATTCTGGCATTGTGAAGAGGGGGCGGGGCCGTGATGACGCAGTCATGACCATAACCCTGACCCCGACCCCGATACGGCGGTATTGCCTGGCCACGCCACCCCCACCGAAAGTAGACATTCAGCTCCCTCCCGGAAGGAGGGCGCTGAATGTCGCAAGTATGGTTAATGATAATGTAACTAGATGAAATAAATAAAGCTGATCTTCCTTTCCCCTTCAGCAAGTCTGTGTCGTTATTTCATTATTGTTATGGTTTATTGGTTTTACATTACACTGGGAGTGGGAAGACATTCGCCTGGCGATGGGGCGTTCATTGTTCCTGAATGATTCTCTGCTCGTTCCCTTCTTCCTACACATTCACCAGACATTAAATTGCAACTGTACTGTACACAGACCCTCCTCATGCTGCACCCCCAGACCCTCCTCATGCTGCACCCCCACACCCTCCTCATGCTGCACCCCCACACCCTCCTCATGCTGCACCCCCACACCCTCCTCATGCTGCAGCCCCACACCCTCCTCATGCTGCACCCCCACACCCTCCTCATGCTGCAGCCCCACACCCTCCTCATGCTGCACCCCCACACCCTCCTCATGCTGCACCCCCACACCCTCCTCATGCTGCACCCCCACACCCTCCTCATGCTGCACCCCCACACCCTCCTCATGCTGCAGCCCCACACCCTCCTCATGCTGCACCCCCACACCCTCCTCATGCTGCACCCCCACACCCTCCTCATGCTGCACCCCCACACCCTCCTCATGCTGCACCCCCAGACCCTCCTCATGCTGCACCCCCACACCCTCCTCATGCTGCACCCCCACACCTTCCTCATGCTGCAGCCCCACACCCTCCTCATGCTGCACCCCCACACCCTCCTCATGCTGCACCCCCACACCCTCCTCATGCTGCAGCCCCACACCCTCCTCATGCTGCACCCCCACACCCTCCTCATGCTGCAGCCCCACACCCTCCTCATGCTGCAGCCCCACACCCTCCTCATGCTGCACCCCCACACCCTCCTCATGCTGCACCCCCACACCCTCCTCATGCTGCAGCCCCACACCCTCCTCATGCTGCACCCCCACACCCTCCTCATGCTGCAGCCCCACACCCTCCTCATGCTGCACCCCCAGACCCTCCTCATGCTGCAGCCCCACACCCTCCTCATGCTGCACCCCCACACCCTCCTCATGCTGCACCCCCAGACCCTCCTCATGCTGCACCCCCACACCCTCCTCATGCTGCACCCCCACACCCTCCTCATGCTGCACCCCCACACCCTCCTCATGCTGCAGCCCCACACCCTCCTCATGCTGCAGCCCCACACCCTCCTCATGCTGCACCCCCACACCCTCCTCATGCTGCACCCCCACACCCTCCTCATGCTGCACCCCCACACCCTCCTCATGCTGCACCCCTACACCCTCCTCATGCTGCACCCCCACACCCTCCTCATGCTGCAGCCCCAGACCCTCCTCATGCTGCACCCCTACACCCTCCTCATGCTGCACCCCCACACCCTCCTCATGCTGCAGCCCCACACCCTCCTCATGCTGCACCCCCAGAGCCTCCTCATGCTGCACCCCCAGAGCCTCCTCATGCTGCACCCCCAGACCCTCCTCATGCTGTACCCCTACACCCTCCTCATGCTGTACCCCTACACCCTCCTCATGCTGCACCCCCAGACCCTCCTCATGCTGCACCCCCAGACCCTCCTCATGCTGCACCCCCAGACCCTCCTCATGCTGCACCCCCAGACCCTCCTCATGCTGCAGCCCCAGACCCTCCTCATGCTGCAGCCCCAGACCCTCCTCATACTGCACCCCCACACCCTCCTCATACTGCACCCCCAGACCCTCCTCATGCTGCACCCCCAGACCCTCCTCATGCTGCACCCCCAGACCCTCCTCATGCTGCACCCCCAGACCCTCCTCATGCTGCACCCCCAGACCCTCCTCATACTGCACCCCCAGACCCTCCTCATACTGCAGCCTGGGCGACTGGCCAGCAGGTTTTATAGCAGAAAAACAACAAACGTGCATGTGTGTGTGCATTTTATTAAATCCATATTTGATAGTGTAATAAATGAATTAAGAGTATTTATTTTCCTTAGAGCTTCCTAATGTTTCAAAATCTATAGATTTTACTTTAATCTTCTTATCAAGAAAAAACCCTTTTGTCAAGCAAATATTAACAGCGCGATGTGGAACGTGACCTACATTACGTAGATGTAAATAAGGTTCTGTATGTATAGCCACGTGGGACTGTATACATCAGTGATTCCCAACCTCAGTCCTCAAGGCACACCAACAGTCCTGGTTTTAATGATATCCATGCTTAAGCACAGATGGTTAACTCAAAATAACTAAGGTACTAATTAAGTCACCTGTGCTCAACTATGGCTATCCTTAAAACCTGGACTGTTAGTGTGCCTTGAGGACCGTGGTTGGGAACCCCTGGTATACATCATCGGCCTCAGAGTCTTATGTGGTTTGAAAGGTTACGTGTCGCATACGTAATGTATATTTTCCCTGCGTATCAAAATACGATATATATCAACCCTGTTTTTTTGCTACTGATATACAGGAAACCATCAGTGAATGATATAATAGGCGCAAGGGCGGCAATAAAGTGGGTATAGGGCCTGATGCAGCAAGGATCGCTATTGCGATCGTGGTAGCAATCGCGCACGCAGTTCTGCTGCGAAAGTATGCTGATAATTGCAAACGCAAAGCGCTCTCACTGACAGCATGCAGACGCCCACTTCCCCTCACGCACATCCGTAATACCTCGCAATCCAGCCAAAACATCGTAACATCAAAGTACATCGGAGCCACTCGCACATATAAGGCCGCTCTGACCCTACCACTAAACTGCTGCGTACGGCATCGCAGCGGCTGATTTCTGCACGCCCCTGTAACGGTGTACAAACGCACTGGAACGCCTGTGCTTCTCCGACTACCCCCCATCATCACCCCCAAACTGCACTTTCTGTCAATCACTCTGCGATGGGTCTGCGTAGTCACTGCGATTGCCCACGCCCGCTGCGATGCATATGCATGCACAGTACGCAGCAATCGCCCATCTGCGTACGCTTTAGCAGTTGCGATCGTGCGGAGGGGTGTGGGGTCTGCTGGGCACAACAATGCTAGGCTGCTGCCCCCAAGGCTCCCTGCTTGTTACTTAAGCTGGGTACACATTGGTCGACATATCGTACCGCGGGTGCATAGAGCGATGTTATGAATGCCAGGACTCCGTCGTGCGCATGCGCATTTGGGTACCATCGACCTGCTTGCGAGCGTCCTGCGCTCGCGAGCCTGAATGAGACCCAGTGTTACTTTGTTGCCATAAAGAGAGGAGCTTGTGGGGCCCATAAATACACACCCATGTTACCGGATTCTCATTTGCTCTAGAAAGAAACTAAGGGGATACTTTAGTGCCAACCTCGCTGCAGGGAATACTTATCACTGTAGCTTCCTACTGTCAGCACAGCGCTGCGTTCATGCTGGAGAGAATCGCCGCACACATTCGTGCTTCCTTGCTCTCTTGCTGGATGGTGGCAGGCCTCGCCTCAGTCTATACTCTTCCAATTACATTGTCGTGCTGGAGACAATGGCCCTCATTCAGACCCACTCGCGAGTGGCTGTCCGCTCGCAAGTGGGTCGATGGTCTGCACTGCGCATGCCCACGACGGAGGGATCTCCGTCGTGCGCATGCACGAGACGCGACGAGCGAAGGACTTTCCTTCGCTCGGAGTGTCTCATCAAAGGGGGCGTGCTGTCGATGTTGACTGACAAGGGAACGCCTACCGTCTGAAGCCGGCCCCACTGACATCACTAGTGATGTCAGTGGGAGTGATTTTGGCTCTGATAGAGCCAAAATCACTCCTGGCCTTGCGGTTGAAAAACTCAACCGCAGGCTTTTGCTCGCAGTTTCGATGGTCGCGATGGTCAAGACCATTGCGACCATCATCCGGCACGCTCGTATATGCTGTGGGTGGTGACCCACATCTATACGAGCGTCCAGGAGGACGCTCCATATTAATGGAGGTGGGCCCTGATTCAGAGCGAGCGCTCTGGTCAGAGCGTCCAGCTCTGAATCAGGGCCAAGCTCTGATATATTTCCAACATTTATTGTAGTGTGTGATTACAGTATATCACCTGCTGTTCTAATACCATCGGTGGCGCAGAGGGACTGTACTATAGGCGAAGCCATAACTTCAGTGCTTGTGCAAAGAGACAAATGAAATAAAACAATGGAGGAAAGGATGGATCTATATCTCATAGTGTCGCAAGACATGAGCCTACAATTTAGACGACTATTCCAACTCTCTGTCCCTTTAACTTTAGTTTTCGTAATTCCTGTTTTGCAACAAATATTAAAAGAACTTGAATCACACTCGCCGACCGTTTTTTGCCAGCCCTATGCGGTGCCGCAATTCCCGAGGTTACGATGAAGATCCGCAATGAATTCCATCATCAAGTCCCGTCCGTACTCTCTTGGTTTTCTGGGCCAAGCATTTCCCAGCACAGAACACAGCATCCCAGTATGATTCCTAACCCACATTTTGGGCCGTATTCAAATTGAGGTGAAAAGTCCGTTTCCGCGTGTTTTCGGCAGAAACTTTTCGCCGATGATGTCATTTTCACCTGTTTTGCTTTTACCCCGTATTCAATTTGAAAGACTTTCCGCCTAGACAGAGTCAGTGCATTGTAATAGGCGTAAAAGTTTTGCCTATGAATAGCAGGCGGAAAAAAGTGCAGAATTGGGGTTTTGGGGTGTAACATTGCGGGAACCTCCCAGCAGCCTTCAAGAAAGTCCCCCAAAGGTAATCTGTATCAAAAACTTAAAAAAAAAAAACACTTAAGGACACCCAAAAAAATGACTTTGTACCCCAACATATTTTTTTCCGTCCCCTTTTTCAAAGTTAAGAAAACTATCGAACTTGACTCTGGGGGGTCCCCAAGTATGCCCCAGGTGTTTTTTTGATTGCAGGTGTTTGCGGCAGGTGGATTTTTCACAATTTTTTAAACTTCACTTTAGCAACTTTTAAATATGCTGACCCCCATTTTCAAGTACCCCAAATTTGCTGGGACAAGTTATTTTCTGCAAATAATACTCCTGAATACTATTCTGCACCACGTATAGAAAAACGCTATTTACTAGCTATTCAGTCTGTTTAAAATCCCCAAATTCCTTCAGCAAGCCAAATCGGGGGGTACAACAGGCAACCGCCATGTCCGAGCATCTTTTGGGGGGTGTCAGGATGATTTCCCCAAAACTGACAGGACTTTCCGCCTGTTCAAGTTTCGCCGGGTCCCGTTTTCACGTACTTCTATATTGAATACGGGGTAAAGCAGGGACGGCCGCAATACTTTTCCTCCTACAAAACAGGCGAAGTAGGCGGAAAGTCCGGGCCGCGAAAAAGTATCTCATATTGAATACGGCTCTAAGATGGTTAATAGTTTATGAGCCGCTGACGTTAGGGCGTTCTCACAAATATATCTGTAAAACGCGTGACAATTAGCGCACAGCTTAGAAGCTTTGCGCTTCTCCATGTAGGGTCACAGCTTTATTAGAAGTGATTCACCATGAGAAACCGGTTATTACACATTTAACATCAGCTCTCATTACTCTGTAAATAGCATTTATTATGGGCGTTCCTATAATCAGTTGGCTGTGGTCCCTTCCACCGACATGGACTGTGTAACTGAGGCTGTTTCCAGGAATGGTTCCTCCGTTCTGAGTGATTGCAGAACATTCTGCAGCTATATTGCTGGTGATATTATGGTCATAAATATTCCGGAGAACGCTAGCTTACTCGTGAGCGTGCTGGAGAAAGCAACGCGGAAATAGCAGAACCTTCACACTTTCTGCCAAGTTTTAGTTAAATTGACTGAAAAAAGAAATGAAATAAAAGCGCACACTCTGCTTTGTATAGATCTGTCATGTTCATACATATTCCAAGAGTTTAAGCACCAAAAATAAAGAAAGTAAATAACAGTACAAATGAGACCTTAGAATTCACGCTGTTATTTATGCATGTCGGTAACAGCGCAATCTTCATGCATCAGTGTCAGGAAATCATTGTTATCCATGGGGGTTCCAGTATATGTGGGGAAGGGGTCTGGGGGAGAGCTTACTGTTTTTTGAACAAAATGGTGGTAGCAGCAGCAACAATAACAAGAAAAACTTTTTTATATAATTGTCACTTCCCAGCTTTTTTCCACACAGTGCAATTGTTTAGGGGCTCTATTCATTATGTTAATTATCGGGGTCCAAATAATTAACATGATAACTCGACGCTAATCCATCATTGCTCCGGCGCAGAGACAGCTGATCCAAAAATCATCTGTCTCCCAAAGCGGGAGCAGTGACACTAGCGCGCCTACGTAACCTACAGGTCACTCAGGTGCACAAAAGCCCAGGCGTTTGGCGGAAAGAGGCGGATTGATCTGAAAGGATCTCTCTTCGCAACCCGGGACTCCTTACCATAGGGAAGCAGCAGGGTTAGCGGTGAGTGCTTGAGAAAATGACATCTGAAGATGGCGAATACTCCCGCAGCCAAGCTACGAAAATATTGTATTTTCGGAACTTGATGAATTCTGTCCCCATACTAGTGTATGGAGACAGCGGGCTATTCCGGGAGAGAAAGGTAAGCTGGAGATATCACAATATTACCTTTTGATGAATGGCCCGAAAAACTTAATTTCTACGAAAGCAGGTGAAAATGTAAATTTTCACCTGTTTTTGTAGAAATTAAGTGATGATGAATAGACCCCTAGGTCTGGAAACTGAGACAGCATCAGATAGGTAAGTGATGTGTCCCACAGCAACCTCCCTGTGTTTTTCAAACACTAGGTTGTCTGTAGTACTCCCTAAACACACCTATGCATTGCTGTGCACACCAGTGGAGAGAGGAACATGTAGTCGAGCAGGGCACGTGCCCTGGGCATGTGGCAGGCCAAGCAGAGGGGGGCACCGCTGGCCAGGGCAGTGTATCCGTAAGTTTCCGTTACAGAAGAAATGTCCCTTTGTAATGTAGCTTTCTGCTCTGTGAGTCCAGCATCTCATTTCTGTATCTGATCACATCTCCACCCCTTCAGTCATATTCACATTTCAAAATACAGTCATAGTTGGGACTCGAACCTGTCACTTCATGTTTGCTGTCAACCGCCTTATCAATGCACCCATCTGCTACTACAGTGAAAGCCTGTGAATTCTAACTATATCAATCTACTTGACATTCTCCTTTATTTAAAATACAGTCATACCTGGGAATCAAATTTGAATGGAAAGGAATGTTCCCAGAGTTACGAGAACTGGTGGTGTGTCATGTTGACACTCCCCCTTTTTCCAGTGTCCACGCCCCTTGTCGCCAAGCACACAGTTGGGGGGTGGGCGACATTTTCATCTTGCCCTGGGCGCCAAAAACCCTAGTGACGTCCGGATGTTTCTGAGGCAGTGTTGAGAGGTTGTATGTCGTCATTTCAACAATGTCGACAGAAGTGTAGACATAGTGGTGTCGACATTGCACAGGAAAAGGCGATATAATGACTGCATACCCATCGGGTGATGAGTTTTTTTTTCTGGTGACAACGTCTGCTTTCTCTGGAGATAGACTTAGCATTCATTCCACTCCATTTATCCATGGCTCAGCCTTGGCAATAGCACCACTATAATGGTCAGGAACCCAATTTTCACCATTCATGACAGTTCCCATAGAGAAGCAAAGCTTTCAAAGCAGTGATAACTTGCTGACCGGGCCCTCGCCACCGTGGCCACACACCAGACTTACAGCGCAGCTCTGATTGCATAAGAGAAAATATAGCATAATGTATATCATTGTAAATATAGGGATTTTCCTATTTTATAGAGCGCTACAACTGATTTTATAAATTCTGAACTTCTCAGAACATGGGGTCTGATTCAGGTTATGTCGCAACAGCGTAAGCAGACGGACGATTGTTGCCTACTTCGCATGCATATGCATCGCAGTCCACGTGCGCAAACCTAATATTTAAGTTGATATAAAAATGTCCTGCAAGCTGTGTTTGGTTTCTGTAAGGTGTGATGAGAAGATGATGGATGGACGTTGTGTTACACATTATGGGCCTGTTACTGCCCAATAACTAGATTTCAAGAGACTTTCAAACACTTCTCCTGTTGTTCACGGTGACCTGCACGTAGCGCGGCGGCCACAATAATAAGTAATCCTCCTCGCTACACCTGCTAGTTATCAGCGAGTAAATAACGTCCTGACACAAGGTAACCTATATAGCCGTTCCGGACGCGTACATTGCTAAGATGGAAAATAATGAGAAATGACACGTGTTGGATTCTCGCGCAGTCTTTGGAAAGGGCAAGCTGGGTTAATGCAGTTTGAAGGCTTTGTGGCAGCCCTATTTATATCACAAGCAAAAGGAAACATTTCCAAATAGGTTATTATGTCTAGATGGACTTATTTATGATGTTATCCCAACTCCCATACAGCAGTGGCTCCTTCTCCAGAACTGTAAGCACAGATGGCAGTAACCTGTGCATTAGCTATGGCCAAACTCTTTCCTCTGCAAACCACTGTGGCTCAGGCTAATTGGATGGTGACCTGCAAATAGCCCGGCAGGGTATATGAGCATCCAATCCATGTACTGCTGAGTAATGATCTATGGACTGAGTTAGCCTGCTGATGGATTTCAGCCTCGCGGACTACGGGAGATGGAAAAACTATAAGCAAAGACGCCCTTCTTCCCCTAATTTACAAGTGCATTACAAGATGTTTGAAAATGCAGTAAATCTTCTCAGGATGGAAACGGCCGTGGTCTATTTTACACCTGACTGCGCTGTGCTCGTAACGCAGCCCAGCAAGAGTCTCCCGCCATCAGCCAGTTAACTGCTTCAACGCCGTCTTGCGTCATTCTATTCTGCTCATCCATAGAAGTTAGCATTAACATTATTATTATTACATTTTATTCATAAGGTGCCACAAGTGGTCCGCAGCGCAGTACATCATACATGCCCGCTCTCCCGATTCGGCCGGGAGGCTCCCGAAAAGCGGGTGCTGCTGCCGCCCTGCCGGAAAAGTAGGCAAGTCTCCTGCGGCTACGCCATAACGTCTCAGACCGGCCCCTAAATGCAGTGTAATGTGCCTGGCCACTCCCCTCTATGCCAGCCCCGCCCCCTGATAAGACGACCGCCTGGCTGCTCCCTCCCGGAGGGGCAGCCAGAATGTCGGCAAGTATGCCGTACATACAGCGACAGTAGGACAGTACGGGGTACACAGAACAGTACGTTACAATCCAGTAACCAACACATAAACAGAGCACAATAACAGCACCACAATTCTCAGTACACAATACAGCTGGGAAGCGCAGTGAGCGAGGGTGTAATTGGCGAAGGGTTGAACCTGTCTCTAGTAGCGACGGCACGGCTGGCAGGAGTACGGCAGCTGGAAGAGCCAAGTGGCTATGCGCAAGAGGAGTACCTGGCTACTTGGCCAATGAGTAGGTGAAGGCGACTGTGAGAACAGAAGGCAGGAGAACCCTGCTCCTAGGAGCTTACAATCTAGGAGAGAGGGGAGACAGACAGCATGACCAAGCTTGTGAGTGTAGGGAGCGATTATACTGATTAATAACTGTTATTGCTGAGTATTCAAAGCTACTCTCATGTTTAGTCAATGATGCTTTTCGAATGTAATTAATAAATAGGTCATTGATAAGAATATAAATCGGGCATGAGTCTTTTTCCATGATAATGTGTCCACAAGGTGGCGCTGTGTAGTTGTTGTTATTGATATTTAATCATATCCAGGCAGTGGGTGTGTTGTCGCATTTCTCATTCCGTACGCTCACTATAATAGGCTCTCTCTGAGTTATGTCCATACGTTATAACAGGGGCTTCTCACTGAAGTACCCCCAACAGGTCATATTTTCAAGACGTGTCTGTGGAAACAGGTGGTATTGTTACTGGCTCAGCAAAAAAGCTTAACTCAGCTATGCATTATTAAAGAAATCCAGAAAACATGACCTGTTGGGGGTACTTGCACTAGATGAATGAAGCACATATGTGATCATTTTACCACTGTACAGGTCACTTCAGGCCACATCTCCTATATACGGGTTTGGCCACTTGTCTATAACACTGCACAACAATGAAAATGTTTCCGATGTGAGAATAGTTACTTCTAATTGATGTCAGCATGTAAAGAATGAATATGACATGTAAATCTCTCAGTTAGCTCTGAGTTCGGAGCTATAGCCCATTTATGACGATGTAGGGGTATTCCTAGTGACGTGGGCAGAATGGAGAGAATGTTACCAGCAATCTGCGTTCTGCGCAGAGGGGGCGGGGCCTAATGACCCAATTAAATGAATCAGTTATTTGTCCCCTCCCCTATTCAAATATATGCGATTCACGGGATTACCCCCACAAGATAACTGTGGTGCACTGAGTGACAGCATAGGGAGCGATTCCACCAAGACATCTCAGCAATGGCACAAAGATATCAGGGGAGGTGACAGTGACAAGAGATGCCCCAGAGGAGGAGGACAAGCGACAAGCAAAGAGAAAGCACCCCCATGTATAGGCCACTATATTACATAGTACTTTACTATGCTGTATGTTTGTGTCCTATGCTGTATGTTTCCTGTGCTGTATGTTTGTTTCCTGTGCTGTGTGTGTGTTTCCTATGCTGTATGTATGTTTCCTATGCTGTATGTTTGTTTCCTGTGCTGTGTGTCTGTTTCCTATGCTGTGTGTGTGTTTCCTATGCTGTATGTGTGTTTCCTATGCTGTATGTGTGTTTCCTATGCTGTATGTGTGTTTCCTATGCTGTATGTATGTTTCCTATGCTGTTTGTGTGTTTCCTATGCTGTATGTGTGTTTCCTATGCTGTATGTATGTTTCCTATGCTGTATGTGTGTTTCCTATGCTGTGTGTTTGTTTCCTATGCTGTGTGTATGTTTCCTATGCTGTATGTGTGTTTCCTATGCTGTATGTGTGTTTCCTATGCTGTATGTTTGTTTCCTATGCTGTATGTTTGTTTCCTATGCTGTATGTTTGTTTCCTATGCTGTATGTTTGTTTCGTTTTGTGTTCTTATTTGTGATTGAGTGAATTAAAACAACTGTTATTTATTTTCTGTCAAGAAAATATCAGAGTATTGTAAAATAGCTTCTCACTATGACTATATTACTAATGTACATACAGTATAGTGCAAGTAGTGTAGCTCAAAAAATAGAGGAAGTAACATTCTGAAATCATTTTAGTTTTTCTTGACCTCAAATTAGTAATGTATGACTATTTATAGAAAGGAAACAAATTAAAAGTATTAATTTGTTGTACAGTGTAATGGATCATGTGTAGGGTCAGAGCCAAGAAACTTTATTAATAAGATAAATGGACGGTTACAGTATGGATGATTACAGTATGGACGGTTACATTATCAGTATGGGCGGCTACAATATAGACGGTTACATTCAATATGGACGGTCACAGTATGGGCGATTACATTACGGACGGTTACATTATCAGTATGAATGGTTACAGTATGGACGTTTACAGATGGTTACAGTATGGATGGACAGTTACAGATGGTTACAGTATGAATGGTTACAGTATGGATGTTTACAGATGGTTACAGTATGGGCGGTTACAATATGGACGGTTACAGTTGGTTACAGTATGGGCGGTTACAGTTGGTTACAGTATGGGCGGTTACAGTTGGTTACAGTATGGGCGGTTACAATATGGACGGTTACAGTTGGTTACAGTATTGATGGTTACAGTTGGTTACAGTATGGGCGGTTACAATATGGACGGTTATAGATGGTTACAGTATTGACGGTTACAGTATGGGCGGTTACAATATGGACGGGTATGGATGGTTACAGTATGGATGGACGGTTACAGTATGGATGGTTACATTATGGGTGGTTACAGTATGGACGGTTACATTATCAGTATGGGCGGTTACAGTATGGATGGTTACATTATAGATGGTTACAGTATGGACGATTACATTATCAGTATGGATGGTTACAGTATGGACGGTTACAGTATGGATGGTTACAGAAAGAATGTTTACAGATGGTTACAGTATGGATGGACGGTTACAGTATGGATGGTTACAGTATGGACGGTTACAGTATGGATGGACGGTTACAGTATGGACGGTTACAGTATGGATGGACAGTTACAGTTGGTTACAGTATGGATGGTTACAGTATGGACGATTACATTATCAGTATGGATGGTTACAGTATGGACGGTTACAGTATGGGTGGTTACAGAAAGAATGTTTACAGATGGTTACAGTATGGATGGACGGTTACAGTATGGATGGTTACAGTATGGACGGTTACAGTTGGTTACAGTATGGATGGTTACAGTATGGATGATTACAGTATGGATGGATGGTTACAGTATGGACAGTTACAGTATGGATGGACGGTTACAGTATGGACGGTTACAGTATGGATGGACAGTTACAGTTGGTTACAGTATGGATGGTTGCAGAAAGAATGTTTACAGATAGTTACAGTATGGATGGACGGTTACAGTATGGATGGACGGTTACATTATGGATGGTTACAGTATGGACGGTTACAGTATGGACAGTTACAGTATGGATGGTTACAGTATGGACGGTTACATTATAGATGGTTACAGTATGGACGGTTACAGTATGGACAGTTACAGTATGGATGAACGGTTACAGTATGGATGGTTACAGTATGGACGGTTACAGTATGGACGGTTACAGTATGGATGGATGGTTATAGGATGGATGGTTACAGTATGGACGGTTACATTATAGATGGTTACAGTATGGATGGACGGTTACAGTATGGATGGTTACAGTATGGATGGTTACAGAAAGAGTGTTTACAGATGGTTACAGTATGGATGGACGGTTACAGTATGGATGGACGGTTACAGTTGGTTATAGTATGGATGGTTACAGTATGGACGGTTACAGATGGTTACAGTATGGATGGTTACAGTATGGATGGTTACAGTTGGTTACAGTATGGATGGACGGTTACAGTTGGTTACAGTGTTGATGGTTACAGTTGGTTACAGTATGGGCGGTTACAATATGGACGGTTATAGATGGTTACAGTATTGACGGTTACAGTATGGGCGGTTACAATATGGACGGGTATGGATGGTTACAGTATGGATGGACGGTTACAGTATGGACGGTTACAGTTGGTTACAGTATGGATGGATGGTTACAGATGGTTACAGTATGGACGTTTACATATGGTTACAGTATGGATGGACGGTTACAGTTGGTTACAGTATGGATGGTTACAGTATGGATGGTTACAGTTGGTTACAGTATGGATGGTTACAGTATGGATGGTTACAGTTGGTTACAGTATGGATGGACGGTTACAGTTGGTTACAGTATGGGCGGTTACAATATGGACGGTTATAGATGGTTACAGTATTGACGGTTACAGTATGGGCGGTTACAATATGGACGGGTATGGATGGTTACAGTATGGATGGACGGTTACAGTATGGACGGTTACAGTTGGTTACAGTATGGATGGATGGTTACAGATGGTTACAGTATGGACGGTTACATATGGTTACAGTATGGACGTTTACATATGGTTACAGTATGGATGGACGGTTACAGTTGGTTACAGTATGGATGGTTACAGATTGTTACAGTATGGATGGTTACAGTTGGTTACAGTATGGACGGTTACAGTATGGATGGACGGTTACAGTATGGATGGACGGTTACAGTATGGATGGTTACAGTATGGATGGACGGTTACAGTATGAATGGTTACAGTATTTATTTATTTTATTTATTTATTATTTATTACCAGTTATTTATATAGCGCACACATATTCCGCAGCGCTTTACAGTATGGATGGATGGTTACAGTAGGGATGGTTACAGTATGGATGGACGGTTACAGTATGGATGGTTACAGTATGGATGGATGGTTACAGTATGGATGGATGGTTACAGTATGGGCATTTACATTATAGACGGTTACAGTATGGGCGGTTACATTATAGATGGTTACAGTATGGGCGGTTACAGAATGGGCGGTTACATTATAGATTATTACAGTATGGGTGGTTACAGTATGGATGGACGGTTACAGTATGGATGGTTACATTATAGATGGTTACAGTATGGACGGTTACAGTATGGATGGACGGTTGCATTATGGATGGATGGTTACAGTATGGATGGATGGTTACAGTATGGGCGGTTACATTATAGATGGTTACAGTATGGACGGTTACAGTATGGATGGACAGTTACAGTATGGGCGGTTACATTATAGATGGTTACAGTATGGGCGGTTACAGAATGGATGGTTACATTATGGATGGTTACAGTATGGATGGATGGTTACAGTATAGGTGGTTACAGTATGGACGGTTACATTATAGATGGTTACAGTATGGACAGTTACAGTATGGATGGACGGTTACAGTATGGATGGACGGTTACAGTATGGACGGTTACATTATAGATGGTTACAGTATGGATGGACGGTTACAGTATGGATGATTACAGTATGGACGGTTACATTATAGATGGTTACAGTATGGATGATTACAGTATGGATGGACGGTTACAGTATGGGCGATTACATTATAGACAGTTACATTATGGATGGTTACAGTATGGACGGACGGTTACAGTATGGATGGTTACAGTATGGACGGTTACATTATAGATGGTTACAGTATGGATGGACGGTTACAGTATGGATGATTACAGTATGGATGGTTACAGTATGGACGGACGGTTACAGTATGGGCGATTACATTATAGACAGTTACATTATGGATGTTACAGTATGGACGGACGGTTACAGTATGGATGGTTACAGTATGGATGGTTACAGTATGAACGGACGGTTACAGTATGGGCGATTACATTATGGATGATTACAGTATGGATGGACGGTTACAGTATGGGCGATTACATTATGGATGATTACAGTATGGATGATTACAGTATGGATGGACGGTTACAGTATGGGCGATTACATTATGGATGATTACAGTATGGATGATTGCAGTATGGATGGACGGTTACAGTATGGATGGTTACAGTATGGACGGATGGTTACAGTATGGGCGATTACATTATGGATGATTACAGTATGGATGATTACAGTATGGATGGACGGTTACAGTATGGATGATTACAGTATGGATGGACGGTTACAGTATGGGCGATTACATTATAGATGGTTACAGTATGGACGGACGGTTACAGTATGGGCGATTACAGTATGGATGATTACAGTATGGATGATTACAGTATGGATGGACGGTTACAGTATGGATGATTACAGTATGGATGGACGGTTACAGTATGGACGGTTACATTATGGATGGATGGTTACAGTATGGATGGACGGTTACAGTATGGATGGACGGTTACAGTATGGATGGATGGTTACAGTATGGATGATTACAGTATGGATGGACGGTTACAGTATGGATGGACGGTTACAGTATGGACGGTTACAGTATGGATGGACGGTTACAGTATGGATGGACGGTTACAGTATGGACAGTTACAGTATGGGCGATTACATTATAGACTGTTACATTATGGATGGTTACAGTATGGATGGACGGTTACAGTATGGACGGTTACAGTATGGATTGACGGTTACAGTATGGGCGATTACATTATAGACTGTTACATTATGGATGGTTACAGTATGGATGGACGGTTACAGTATGGATGGTTACATTATGAAGAAACAGACACAATTGGGCTTATTACATGGGATAAAAGCCTGCAGAGGTAATTATTATTAATGTGTATTATATAGCACCAGCATACTTTTCTGCTCTTTACAATTGCAAACAAGTACAGTCAAAAAGCGTATTACTAAACACACAGAGAGGTAAAAGAGGCAATCTAGCAAGCTCACAATCTATAGGAAAATAAAGGGGCCTATTCACCATCTGTTAATGGCCCGCTAACCATGCAGAAACGCGAGTTAAGGTAAAGGCCATTCATCATCACAGGTCCGAGAGGTTCACCTGATATTCAGCAAACTCCGAAAACAAAGTGTCCGGAGTTCGGCTGCAAGTACAAGCGCTATCTTCCGATGGAGTTTATTCTCGTAGCCCGGCCTCTTCAGATGACAATGGGAAAGTACTTTGTGAGGTGAAATCATCCAGTCAGACAGCAATCGTGCGTTGGTGGTCAGTATATAATAAATGTAAGACGTGTGTGAACTGTGTCCAGGGGCGGAATGCATGATGGCGTAAATAACGCCGGTATGCATGAATAAAACTGTCCTTTGTGATAGAAGGGCTTCCGGGTTTATGACCCAGAAGTCGTCCTGTGCACGCGCCGCGTGGTGTGCTGAGAGGGTTCCGACTGGTTCGCTGTTACAGAACTTTGCCAATGGAAGCAGAGAGTACAGGGTTGGCCTTTAACGTTGTAAAGGAAAACAAGGAAATAATGTCACATCTCCGCTTCCTAAGTGACACTATCGTTAGTAGAAATGACGGCATGGAGAGACATACGGTCATTTATCTCCCTATTACATCTGATTCTATTACAGCTTGTTAGCATCTAAATGAATAATTACAGGAAAGGGCTATTTTTGTTTTAATTGCTGTTCTTCTGCTTAGAAATATGCATTTGATTTATTTTTGTTTTGTTTTTCTTGTGCGTGGAGGGAGCGGGGGCTGGTTTTATTCAAACAAACAGCACCAAAGAGCTGCCTATGGCATGTACAAAGCTCCCTATTACCTGTCATATGCTCTCTGACCTTTGGCAGTCAGGGGTAAAGTACATACTGTAGGTCCATTGGGGTGTGATGTCATTGTGACCTAATAAAGCCAACATGCAGAGGTGATGGGGAGTCAGACAAAGAACAGAGAGACTCTTCTTACCAGACATGCCAGCCGCTGGAGGACTCCACTAGGTTTATTTACATATGGCAGAAATATATACAGACTACGCTCCAAAGGTTTATATTATATATATATATATATATATATATATCTCACATATCTATCTATCTCATATCTATCTCTCTATCTATCTCATATCTATCTATCTATTCTATCTATCTCATATCTACCTATGTATCATATCTATCTATGTATCTCATATATATCACATATCTATCTATGTATCTCATATATATCACATATCTATCTATGTATCTCATATATATCACATATCTATCTATCTTAAGATAATACATTGGTTTATTGCTTCTAACCCTTAACAACCTTGACTACCATACTTAACTTAAACTAATAAATAACGACACAGACAACAAGAGCTTGGCTAAAAGGTCACAGCTTTTATTTATAATTAATTAACCTAACCAGGGTGGCAAAGAGACGCTGCAGACTCAGTTCTAGCTTTTACTTTGCTCAAATACTCGGGGAACGACTGACACGTCCCCCCTCTAGACGCACTAACGCTGCGAGGGTCCCACTTCCCTCCTGGGCCAATCCGAGACGCTTCCATGCAAAAGCGCCCGGGTCCCCTCGTGCGGAGCAGGACAAATTCGCCAGGTTCATCGAGGGCAAGTGCCCCCACAACGTATCTTACGCCACATAAAGCCACTGAGCTGCAGCGTACTCCCGCCAAAGCCAGACTCCAAAGGAAACTGTCCCGCCACCCAACACGACCTAGCCTAGAACAAGAATTCCTAAATAAGGAAACTGAATCCAAGTCATCAAGATGCCCTCAATCAGGATTGAAAAATACCTAGTTAAATCTCCAACTAAAAGCTATGACTCACAACCAAGCCACCCAGTGACTCCGCATGACAGTCTTCTGACACATTCACCTTCTTCCTCGTCCTGCCTAATGCACCATGCTTATACACCACTCTCCAAGTCAAACTATGCACCAGCCAGATCATACATCCTCCCATTTGTCCGTAAGCCCAACAAAACCTCTCACCACGAACGATCATCCCGCACCTTTCTGCTGTCGCACATCGTTCCCTGACGGGCAACCCTCCTAGTCAGGCACATCCTATTTAGTCACCGAGGACACAAGAAAACCAAGCACGAAAATCTACATCAAACCGCGCACATCATTCACAACCCAATTGTCAATGCTGCAATCCCAGTGAGCAACAAAGTTCCGTACCATGAGTATCGCACCAAACCCAAACCATCCCGACACAACTTTAAGAAAACACATAGCAACTAAATAGCAGGGATGCATAAGAGGGGAAACAAATAATCCGGGTGAAGGGGAAAAACTAAAAAAACCTACCCGTGAACCAAATTGGGCCGGATCAAGGCTCCCGGGAGGAAAAATTAAAAAATCCCTTCACCACCCCCCCAATTGTTGAATGCTAGTCGTTCAACGATTGGTTGGTAAACAACGTTTCAGGTTGTCGCCAGGTGCGCAATTCGTTCTAGTCGCAACTGAACATGTCTCATAGGCAGCCATTTGCACGCCCTAAACTCTGCAGGAAATGCCACCGCAATCGCTGCGCCAATTAGAAGAAATTAAGTACTAGAAACTGAAGCATAGA
The DNA here is from genome assembly GCA_031769625.1 of Taudactylus pleione. Lineage (NCBI taxonomy): Eukaryota > Metazoa > Chordata > Amphibia > Anura > Myobatrachidae > Taudactylus > Taudactylus pleione. Next base: position 469,798 of record JAUIMM010000485.1, read on the forward strand.
AACTGCCCCAATCAAAACTATGACCAAAAACCGCAGAAAACTAAAATGTAGTGCGTAGGATAAAATTGGCCTGTACACCACCCTCGTGCTCTAAGGGAAGTGAAGAAATGCAGGGTAAGATTGGCATTTAAACTCTCCTTGCATTCACTAGCAGGACGCCCAACTGTAATGCACCGCGAGGCGTACCGGGCAAATGAACCTCTGTATGTTGAGAAAAAGAAACTATCCACCCCCACCTGCATGGTCTGAACTGCCCAATGAACTTGCAAAGCACCACTAATCCCTGAAAGACAATATCTTAAACCAAATCCCTAACGAAACTAAACACTCCAAAATTGCCACTGGAAAGTTCAAATGTAAAAGCGAGGCCTAATACCCTCCTTGTAAACTCTCCTTGTGTTCACTAGCAGGGCGCCACATCTATAATGCACTGCAAGGCGTACCGGGCAAATGAACCTATGGATGTTAAGAAAAGGAAACTATCCACCCCCACCTCTATGGTCTGAACTACCCAATGAAAACTTGCAAAGCACCACTAATCCCTGAAAAACAATATCTTTAAACAAAAACCCAGACGAAATGAAACACTCCAAAATAGCAGTTGGAAAGTTCCAATGCAAAAGCGAAGCCTCACACCCGTCAGAAAGTCACCTGCCCGTAACCACAAGCAACGCATAAAAAACCGTACATCAAAAAAACCGCCGGGAGACGACGCAAACGGGGAAACCATTCACCCAACATGTAATAACTGACTGGGTATGTACATGAATACCTTCAAGCCAACAATAGATGAGCTCCCCGCTGGCGCCGCCACCGCAGAGGCTTTGGAGCCACTCCGCTATGAATGGCTCCAAACAAAGAAGTAAAGGCAATATTGAAAAACTTACCCTCCGTAGATGGCTGAGCCTATAAGCTCGCCAAAATTGCCAGGCAGACGATTACCTCCTTGGTATCATTGGGACAAGAAAACGAAGCTCAACTTGTATGTAGAAATTATTATTATTATTATTATTACTACCAGTTATTTATATAGTGCACACATATTCCGCAGCGCTTTACGAGAAGATCTGGAAATTCACATCAGTAATATAATATTCTGAAACTAAACGTACAAAACTAAATGACAACGCAAACGCAAAAGGAACGAGTTTCGGTCATAGATGGCATGAACTGCACCCTATTGAGTAGATTAGAAAATAATTAAACCTCACATGCACTAACCAGCAAATTTGGCCATGAAAATTGGGAACGGCTCCAACAGCAACAATTACTCGAAAAACCTGCATCGTAAAAAACCATGCTGAAAAATTTCCCTAAAACTGAAAAACCCAAAAAAACCTGGCCAGCCAGCCTCATTGGTAAACAAATTGCAGCAAAAATTGCCGCTGAAGTGCAAATTAGTTCACCGGCAAATTGAACCAGAAACTTGCCCAACAACGAAATGCTTGTTCAAACTGTGTAAACCTATAAACCCGCCGCCTTTAAGCAAACAACTTACAACCCCCGTACATAATTATTATTTATTTATTTTATTTATTTTATTTATTTTTAAAATGTTTCCACTGAGGCTCAAAACCTTAAATGTCTTGTGTGATATGTGATCCATTTCCCACTACGCTACAAAAACCTACCAAACAACCATAACCGACAATCGTGACTATCTCCTTCTCCAACCTACCAACAGGACACAAAACCTACAATCATATCACGCGCAACTGGAACACCCAAAACACGGAAAAAAAAAAAAGGTGACTGCCCCCCAAGAGGAAGTCCAAACAGACGTCACTCCTTCCCGCACCCATGAAGAGAAATCAATACGGACGATGTGCTACACCGACCTGGTCAGTGCCGTCCTGAACATGCGAAAGTAAGAAAAATGGATTTCCTGAAATAGGTGCCGGAAACCGCACCGCCCGAAGGCAAACATTATTCACAAATTCACCTGAATACCACTTAAACCCCATGCATTGAAACCGAATACATGGAGGAAAAACAAACACAGGAAGATATCAGACCAAGGTGGAAACCGAACCCACAATCTCTTCGCTGGGAGGGAGGAACGCTAACCACTGCACTACCTGTGCTGCACAGCGAAAGACAGCCAAACAAAATGGCGACTGAGCCCAACTAGCTCCCTTGGAGCTAACCCCTGAGTCGGGAGGTAAACCCACCTATACCCATAGGCTATCCTTGGACAGGAGCCACCTCCGCAAGTGCGGCACGAGGGCAAACGAGAGCCCAACCTACAACACATCGAGGATCATAACTGTCGAAAAATATGCCTTAATAAACCAGGATTATCCCATTTCGAAGAGGTAATGCGGAGGCAGCCCCGTGACCAAGGAGAGTCGATGTTGCTGCGTGCCTATAAACAAATTGAAACACCCTTTGTACACAAAAGGCATAAACACCCTACCGTCATGGTTCTGCCCACCTTGGGCATAAAATCCCCCCATGCCAAATTTCTAAACTAGACAAACATGTAACCACAACACAGATGTATAATGAATCCACCCGTGTTTCGCCCTCTGTTCGCCAAATAGCCATGGCACAGAGGAGCACCCTTGTTTCCTAACCCCCAGAACTGCGTCATAAGCCTCCCTGTAATTACCACCTAAACCCCCTGTCTAACCTCTGCGCAACCCTCCTGTCAATCTAACGCGAGCGCGCCAGGCAAACGTTAGATGAAAAACAAAAACTGGAGTCATAACAAAATTTGTGACAAAATCATACTCGCCATCACCAGGTGGACCCAGAACCTCCTCTACAATGCTTCTGCGAGGCGCCTTCTTTGATGTTTTAATGCGGCGGAGCCGCCAGCTCGACCGCCTTAACCAGCTTGACCGCCATGACCGTCTCAACACGCACAGGATCACTAGCCACCGCACTGGAACATTAGCCGCACGAACTACTGCATCATCTTGAGGTACCCACAGAGCCAGGCCGACCTGTAACTAAAGGAGAAAGGTGAGCAGGAGAAGAGGGTGCAGGACGAGGGGGGGGGGGGGGGACAGGGGTGTATGCAGGGAGGGTACATGTGACCAACAGAGGTGAGGATGGTGGATAAAGGGGAAGATGGGGTACAGGAAGTAGAGCCAAAGAAAAGATGAAGGGAGCCATAAGAGAAACAAATTATAAGGAGGCATGGATGAAGGTGTACAGAAGAATAGCCAGGGAAGGAGGGGCAGCAGATAATAACAACACATGAGGGGGGTACAGAAAGGAAAACAATGAATATGAGGCCGGGGGAGGGGGGGTGAGGGAGCTAAAAAAAAAAAAAAAATTGAAAGGGGGGTGGCGGAGAGAGGGAAGAGGGCTGGTGGAGGTAGCAGGGGATAATAGAAAGGAGTGCAACTAAAGCTGCTGGCGCAGCAAGGAGAGGCTGTAGGCTAAATGTTGGGACTACAAAAATGGCCGCCACAGAAAATGGCCGCCGAGCCTGCCGCATGGGCAAAGAAGATGGCTGGCGCTGGGAGGGAAATTTTAGGGGGGCGCTGGAAGGAAAATTTAAGGGGGGACCCCCCCCAGACCGAGGGGGATCTGTCGCGCGGGGGGCGGGTAGGATGGTACCGCTCTCGCGGCGGGGTGGCCGTGAACCGGCAGGAGGTGAGGGAGGGGCTAAAGGGGTTGACCAGGAGCGCCCGCGGGAGCCGCGGAAGTACAGCTGGTGCACGGAGGCACCTGTGGTGCCGGGACTGGGCACCGGCGGGAGGCGCGGGAGCGTTCACCCCCGCCGGTGGTAAGGTGAAGCGGGCAGTAGGGCAGACGCCGGAGCGCCAGTGGATGGAAATGGAGCTCCCGGTGGCGCATAGAGGCGCTAGCGCCGCCGGGGACTGAGAACCGGCAGGAGGCGTGGGAGCGCTCGCCCCCGCCGGAGAAGGAGGGGGGAGGGGGGGCTAGAGGGCAGACAACAGTGCACCAGCGGGAGGTGCGGAAGCGGGAGCTCCCACTGGCGCGGAATGACACATGCTGACTCGGGATGAGAAGGGGACCTGCAGCCATAAGGGGGACCGAACAAGTGGAGGTGGAAAGGGGGATGCCTGGTGCAGGTGAGCGGTGCTTGTGTGCTTAATTATCCCGGTTGGAGGGGGGGGGGGGCAGGATGGCATGGCCGGGCTATGCATGGACAGGAAACAGAGGGGGGGGGGGAGCAGGCCGGCATATACAGGGTATGTAAGTACAGGATGAACCAGTGAGAAGATATGAAAAAGGGGGGGATTCAAGGTAATAACTGGGAATGAAAAGGTGGTAGGATTATACAGAAAAAGGGGAAAACTACTCAGCCTGATACTGTTTCAAAGATCCAGGAACCAAGAGGCTGTCCATGCTCACACAGCCCAATATATACTGATCATCTGACCACTCCTTCAAGCAATATCATTGGCTCACCCAACCAGCTGACCAGACAGCCTTATAATCTGCCCAGCAACAAGGCTGTCATCAACAGACATACAGCAAAAAACATAGTATTCTTAGTTATACTCACGCTTATCCAGCCTTCGCCTACTAATCTCATATCTATCTATATATCATATCTGTCTATCATATCTGTCTGTCTATCTATCTATCTCATATCTATCTCATATCTATCTCATATCTCTTTATCTCATATCTATCTCATATCTTTCTATCTATCCATCTCTCTCTCTCTCTCTCTCTCTCATATCTATCTATCTATTTATCTCATATCTATCTATTTATCTCATATCTATCTATCTCATATCTATCACATATCTATCTATCTATGTTATATCTATCTATCATATTTATCTATCTAATATCTATCTATCTATCTCTCATATCTATCTATCCTATCTATCTCATATCTATCTATCTATCTCATATCTATCTATCTATCTCATATCTATCTATCTATCATATCTATCTATCCATCTCATATCTATCACATATCTATCTATCTCATATCTTACTCTATCTATCTAATATCTATCTATTTCATATATCTCTATCTCATATCTTTCTATCTATCTCTCTCTCATATCTATCTATTTATCTCATATCTATCTATTTATCTCATATATTTCTATCTATTCATCCATCTATCTCTCTCATATCTATCTATCTATCTATCTCATATCTATCTATCTATCTCATATCTGTGTCTATCTATCTCATATCTATCTATCTCATATCTATCTCATATATCTATCTATCTAGCTCATATCTCTTTATCTCATATCTTTCTATCTATCCATCTCTCTCTCTCTCTCTCTCTCTCTCTCTCTCTCTCTCTCTCTCATATCTATCTATCTATTTATCTCATATCTATCTATTTATCTCATATCTATCACATATCTATCTATCTATGTTATATCTATCTATCATATCTATCTAATATCTATCTATCTATCTCTCATATCTATCTATCCTATCTATCTAATATCTATCTATCTCATATCTATCTATCTATCTCATATCTATCTATCATATCTATCTATCTATCATATCTATCTATCTCATATCTATCTATCTCATATCTATCTATCTATTCTATCTATCATATATATCTCATATCTATCTATCTATCTCATATCTATCTATCTATCTCATATCTATCACATATCTATCTATCTCATATCTTACTCTATCTAATATCTATCTATTTCATATATCTCTATCTCATATCTTTCTATCTATCTCTCTCTCATATCTATCTATTTATCTCATATCTATCTATTTATCTCATATCTATCTATCTCATATATTTCTATCTATCCATCTATCTATCTCTCTCATATCTATCTATCTATCTATCTATCTATCTCATATCTATCTATCTATCTCATATCTGTCTGTCTATCTATCTCATATCTATCTATCTCATATCTATCTCATATATCTATCTATCTATCTAGCTCATATCTCTTTATCTCATATCTTTCTATCTATCCATCTCTCTCTCTCTCTCTCTCTCTCTCTCTCTCTCATATCTATCTATCTATTTATCTCATATATATCTATTTATCTCATATCTATCTATCTCATATCTATCACATATCTATCTATCTTATATCTATCTATCATATCTATGTATCTCATATCTATCACATATCTATCTATGTATCTCATATCTATATATCATATCTATATATCTAATATCTATCTATCTATCTATCTATCATATCTATCTCATATCTATCTATCTATCTCATATCTATCATATCTATCTATCTATCACATATCTATCTATCTATCTATCTCATATCTATCTATCTATCTATCTATCTATCTATCTATCTCACATCTATCACATATCTATCTATCTATCTATCTCATATCTATCTATATATCTATCTATCTCTCGTATCTATCTATCTATCATATCTATCTATATCTCATATCTATCGCATATCTATCTATGTATCTCATATCTATATATCATATCTATCTATCTATCTATCATATCTATCTCATATCTATCTATCTATCTATCTATCTATCTCATATCTATCTATCTATCTATCTATCTCTCATATCTATCCATCTCATATCTATCGCATATCTATCTATCTCATATCTTACTCTATCTATCTATCTATCTATCTCATATCTTTCTATCTATCCATCTATCTCTCTCTCTCTCTCTCATATCTATCTATTTATCTCATATCTATCTATCTCTCTCATATATTTCTATCTATCTATCCATCTATCTATCTCTCATATCTATCTATCTATTTATCTCATATCTATCTATCTATTTCATATCTATCTATCTATCTATCTCATATCTATCACATATCTATGTATCTATCTCATATCTATCTATATATCTATCTATCTCTCGTATCTATCTATCATATCTATCTATCTCATATCTATGTATCATATCTATCACATATCTATCTATCTCATATCTATCTATATATATATATATATATTAGGGGTGAGCGGGTTCGGATTTCTGAAATCCGAACCCCCCCGAGCCCCCCCGATCCGAGTCCGATCCGAGTCAGGCTCGACTTTTCCCGCCTGACTCGGATTCTGAAATCGAGGCAAAACGTCATCTTCCCGCCTTCCGAGTCTCGCGGGTTTTGGATCCTATATAAGGTACCCACGTCGGCGCCATTTTCTCACTCGGCTGTGGACAGTGAAGAGGGAGGGTGGGAGTTAGGGCTGTGTAGTGTAGTGTAGTGTAGTGCTGCTGTTGTCCACTACTTCAAAGTCCATAGGGGCTGGCTGTGTTGTGCTGTGCTGCTGTTGTTAATAGGGGCTGTGTCCACTACTTCAAAGTCCATAGGGGCTGGCTGGACTGTGTTGTGCAGTCAGTTCTCCATAGGGGCTGTGTCCACTCCAAAGTCCTGTGCAGTGTCCCAGTCCTAAAGAGGTGCTGTAGTGTTGTCCAGGGGGTGCTCTGTCCATCAGGGGTGCTCCCCCCAAGTGCTAAAAATATAATATATTTTCTGTGTTTGTGAATTGTGTGCGCAGTAGCCGCACGTGCATCAACAAAGTAGTGCCAAGCGTGCGCCTGTGTCATAAGTAAAGGGCCGGCTGGCTTGACCGTTAAAGGGTGCTGTAACCCCCGAAAGTACACTCCAGTCCAAACCAAAAAAAAATTATTTTCTGTGTTTGTGAATTGTGTGCGCAGTAGCCGCACGTGCATCAACAAAGTAGTGCCAAGCGTGCGCCTGTGTCATAAGTAAAGGGCCGGCTGGCTTGACCGTTAAGGGTGCTGTAACCCCCGAAAGTACACTCCAGTCCAAACCAAAAAAAAAATTATTTTCTGTGTTTGTGAATTGTGTGCGCAGTAGCCGCACGTGCATCAACAAAGTAGTGCCAAGCGTGCGCCTGTGTCATAAGTAAAGGGCCGGCTGGCTTGACCGTTAAGGGTGCTGTAACCCCCGAAAGTACACTCCAGTCCAAACCAAAAAAAAAATTATTTTCTGTGTTTGTGAATTGTGTGCGCAGTAGCCGCATGTGCATCAACAAAGTAGTGCCAAGCGTGCGCCTGTGTCATAAGTAAAGGGCCGGCTGGCTTGACCGTTAAAGGGTGCTGTAACCCCCAAAGTACACTCCAGTCCAAACCAAAAAAAAATTTATTTTCTGTGTTTGTGAATTGTGTGCGCAGTAGCCGCACGTGCATCAACAAAGTAGTGCCAAGCGTGCGCCTGTGTCATAAGTAAAGGGCCGGCTGGCTTGACCGTTAAAGGGTGCTGTAACCCCCGAAAGTACACTCCAGTCCAAACCAAAAAAAATATTATTTTCTGTGTTTGTGAATTGTGTGCGCAGTAGCCGCACGTGCATCAACAAAGTAGTGCCAAGCGTGCGCCTGTGTCATAAGTAAAGGGCCGGCTGGCTTGACCGTTAAAGGGTGCTGTAACCCCCAAAGTACACTCCAGTCCAAACCGAAAAAAAATTATTTTCTGTGTTTGTGAATTGTGTGCGCAGTAGCCGCACGTGCATCAACAAAGTAGTGCCAAGTGTGCGCCTGTGTCATAAGTAAAGGGCCGGCTGGCTTGACCGTTAAAGGGTGCTGTAACCCCCGAAAGTACACTCCAAACCAAAAAAATATATATTTTCTGTGTTTGTGACTTGTGTGCACTGTGGCTGCACGTGCATCAACAAAGGAGCAGCGCCAAGCTTGCGCCTGTGTCCCATAAGTAAAGAGCCGGCTGGCTCATTTCTTAAAGGGTGGTGTAACCCACAAAGTGCACTACTCTCCAGCAAAAATAAAAAAATATTTTCTGTGTTTGTGTGCGCTTTAGCCGCACGTATATATATCAATATAACATAAATGGAGGACCAAACTTTCTCTGATAAAAATAAAATAGGGAAAGATCAAGAACCACTTCCTCCTAGTGCTGTTGCTGCTGCTGGGAGTTGTTCATCATCCCAGAGAGGAAGTAGGAACATCACTACTTTTACTAAACAATTGACCCTCCAACAGTCCCTAGCGATGAGGATGAAGTACGACAGCAGTCATCCTGAAGCAAAACGTATAACTGAGGCCTTGACTGCTATGTTGGTGTTAGACGTGCGTCCGGTATCCGACATTAGTGCAGTGGTATTTAGACAATTGATGGAGGTAGTGTGTCCTCGGTTTCAAATCCCGTCTAGATTCCACCTGCATCCTCAAAGCAGCAGCGACAAGCGTGCGTCTGTCTGTTAAAGGGTGGTGACACCCTCAAAGTGTGCTACACAAACAATTAAAATATTGTTCTTTTTTTTTCTGTCTTTGTGAAATGTGTGGGCTGTAGCCGCACCTGCATCCTTAAAGCAGCAGCGACAAGCGTGCGTCTGTCTGTTAAAGGGTGTTGTAACTCTCAAAGTGCTCCAAAAAATCAAAAAAAAAATTTTAATGTGTTTGTGACTTGTGTGCGATGTAGCCACACTTGCATCCTCAAAGCAGCAGCGACAAGCGTGCGTCTGTCTGTTAAAGGGTGGTGACACCCTCAAAGTGTGCTACACAAACAATAAAAATATTCTTCTTCTTTTTTCTGTCTTTGTGAATTGTGTGGGCTGTAGCCGCACCTGCATCCTTAAAGCAGCAGCGACAAGCGTGCGTCTGTCTGTTAAAGGGTGGTGTAACTCACGAAGTGCTCCAAAAAATAAAAAACTATTTTTTTAATGTGTTTGTGACTTGTGTGCGATGTAGCCGCACTTGCATCCTCAAAGCAGCAGCGACAAGCGTGCGTCTGTCTGTTAAAGGGTGGTGACACCCTCAAAGTGTGCTACACAAACAATTAAAATATTGTTCTTTTTTTTTCTGTCTTTGTGAATTGTGTGGGCTGTAGCCGCACTTGCATCCTCAAAGCAGCAGCGACAAGCGTGCGTCTGTCTGTTAAAGGGTGGTGACACCCTCAAAGTGTGCTACACAAACAATAAAAATATTCTTCTTCTTTTTTCTGTCTTTGTGAATTGTGTGGGCTGTAGCCGCACCTGCATCCTTAAAGCAGCAGCGACAAGCGTGCGTCTGTCTGTTAAAGGGTGGTGTAACTCACGAAGTGCTCCAAAAAATAAAAAACTATTTTTTTAATGTGTTTGTGACTTGTGTGCGATGTAGCCGCACTTGCATCCTCAAAGCAGCAGCGACAAGCGTGCGTCTGTCTGTTAAAGGGTGGTGACACCCTCAAAGTGTGCTACACAAACAATAAAAATATTCTTCTTTTTTCTGTCTTTGTGAATTGTGTGGGCTGTAGCCGCACCTGCATCCTTAAAGCAGCAGCGACAAGCGTGCGTCTGTCTGTTAAAGGGTGGTGACACCCTCAAAGTGTGCTACACAAACAATTAAAATATTGTTCTTTTTTCTGTCTTTGTGAATTGTGTGGGCTGTAGCCGCACCTGCATCCTTAAAGCAGCTGCGACAAGCGTGCGTCTGTCTGTTAAAGGGTGGTGACACCCTCAAAGTGTGCTACACAAACAATTAAAATATTGTTCTTTTTTTTTCGGTCTTTGTGAAATGTGTGGGCTGTAGCCGCACCTGCATCCTTAAAGCAGCAGCGACAAGCGTGCGTCTGTCTGTTAAAGGGTGGTGACACCCTCAAAGTGTGCTACACAAAGAATAAAAATATTCTTCTTCTTTTTTCTGTCTTTGTGAATTGTGTGGGCTGTAGCCGCACTTGCATCCTCAAAGCAGCAGCGACAAGCGTGCGTCTGTCTGTTAGAGGGTGGTGTAACCCTCAAAGTGTGCTCCACAAACAATAAAAATATTCTTTTTTTTTTTCTGTCTTTGTGAATTGTGTGGGCTGTAGCCGCACTTGAATCCTCAAAGCAGCAGCGACAAGCGTGCGTCTGTCTGTTAAAGGATTACATCGGTGACAGCATCCAAGTAGGCATGTCAGACAGTCCGTACCTGTACTGGCAGGAAAAAGAAGCAATTTGGAGGTCCCTGTACAAACTGGCTCTATTTTACCTGAGTTGCCCCCCCTCCAGTGTGTACTCCGAAAGAGTGTTTAGTGCAGCCGGGAACCTTGTTAGCGAAAGGCGTAGGAGGTTGCTTCCACAAAATGTGGAGAAGATGATGTTCATAAAATGAATGATCAACTCTTCCAGGGAGACCAGCCTCCAGAACGTACAGAGGGACCTGTGGTTCCAGCAGGGACGAATTAATACTCTGTGAGGATGAGGATGTACATAACACTGAAGAGGGTGAGGAATCTGTGGATGAGGAGGATGAGGACGACTTCTTGCCTCCGTAGAGCCAGTTTGTGCAGGGACAGATTAATTGCCAGCTTGTTTTGTGGGGGCCCAAACGAACCAATCATTTCAGCCACAGTTGTGTGGCAGACCCTGGCGCTGAAATGATTGCTTTGTTAAAGTGTGCATGTCCTGTTTATACAACATAAGGGTGGGTGGGAGGGCCCAAGGACAATTCCATCTTGCACCTCTTTTTTTTCTTTGCATTATGTACAGTTTGGGGCCTAGTTTTTCAATGCCATCCTGTCTGCCACTGCAGTTTCACGCCTAGATGGGTCACGTGTTTGTGCCGCCCACTCGTGTCGCTTAGCATAGTCATCCAGCTACCTCGGTGCAACCTTTTGGACATAAAAACACTATTGTGAGGTGTGAGGTATTCAGAATAGACTGGAAATGAGTGGAAATTAAGGTTATTGAGGTTAATAATAGCATAGGAGCAGAAAAACCTACAAATTCTGTGATTTTAGCTGTTTTTATGCTTTTTTTCAAAAAAATACAGATCCAAAACACAAAACCCAGAACCCAAAACACGGAAGGGTGGTTTTGGCAAAACCAATCCAGATCCAAAACACGAAGAAAGATCCAGATCCAAAACACAAAACACGAAAAGTGGCCGGTGCACACCCCTAATATATATCTATCTATCTATCTCTCGTATCTATCTATCTCATATCTATCTATCATATCTATCTATCTCATATCTATGTATCATATCTATCTATGTATCTCACATCTATCACATATCTATCTGTCTCATATCTATCTATCTATCTATCTATCTATCTATCTATCTATCTATCTATCTCATATCTATAACTATCTATCTATCTCATATCTATCTGTCTATCTATATATCTACCTCATATCTATCTATCTATCTATCTATCTATCTATCTATCTATCTATCACATATCTATCTATCTCATATCTATCTATCTATCTCTCTCTCATATCTATCTATCTCAAATCTATCTATCTACAGTGCATCCGGAAAGTATTCACAGCGCTTCACATTTTCCACATTTTGTTATGTTACAGTCTTATTCCAAAATGGAATAAATTCATATTTGTCCTCAAATTCTACACACAATACCCCATAATGACAATGTGTAAAAGTTTTTTGAGATTTTTGCAAATTAAAAAAAAAAAAAGAAATGACATATACATAAGTATTCACAGCCTTTGCCATGAAGCTCAAAATTGAGCTCAGGTGCATCCTGTTTCCACTGATCATCCTTGAGATGTTCCTACAGCTTAATTGGAGTCCACCTGTGGTAAATTCAGTTTACCGCACGCGCAAGCCCCGGAGCAAGAGAGAAATTCTCTCGCTCCGGGGCGCACTACAAAAGGGACGGCTGTCGATGGTGATCGACAGCTCGCACCGTTTTGTAGGCGGGGTGGCTGGCCAAACGGAGGCGTTCCCGAAGGAAAGCCTGCCTTTTGGGGGTGGCCCAACTGACATCACTCGTGATGTCAGTGGTGAGCCCCCGGCTCTATTAGAGCCGAAAGCTCACTGGGGCATGCGGCAGACGAGACCCTACCACAAGGGTCACCCACAGCTTAGCGAGCGGCCAGGAGGCCGGCTCATTAAAGAGAAGCGGCCGCTCTCATTCAGAGCGAGGGCTCGCATTTTGCGAGCGGCTCTGGATGAGGTCCATTGTCTGGTTGGAGGGTCAGAAATGGGATTGGTTGATGTGGCATATTACTTGATTTTCGCTATGAATGTGAATTCTATCTCATTATGATGGCGGCAAAGCTGTACGCAACCTTTCTCCAATAACACGTTGCTAACGCTGCCTTATAAACGCGTCGCTCAGTGACAGGCGGCCGACACCACTGATTGTAAGAGGAAAAGAGACTCAATGCAGTTAGTAGTATCATATATGTCTGAGGAATGATCTAGGAGACATAAATGAAGGGAAGAGGGTGGGGGTACAGTACGGCAGATGCTGCTCCAGCCCAATTACTCCATTAAATAGATTTATTTTGTACATTGTTACATGTTGTTATAGTTGTAAAAGGAACCAATGTCACCAATATACGCACAAACGAATTGCTGTGATAGATGGCGGGCAGGTGTCTGCCAGAAGCCACTTTGTCCCTAATTATCATCCGTACATGCTGGGTTATAGTGCCCCCCATTCTATTCTCCGCTTATCAATTAGTGTGATTGATCCATTTTCAGATAAAGGACCTTTTAGCCCAATTCATCTGCTCTTTACTTTACTATTTTATGCCTCATAACTTATACAACGGGATTTTCTCACGCGCATTTAGTGTCTCGGTGACGTGTAAGACAAGGGAACGAGTCCGCACAATTTATATGAAACTAATGAAAGCTTTCTCCTGCCACCGCCCTCTTTGGTGTGCGCATTGTAATCCTCTAATACATATTGACAATATTATTAAAAATAAGTCTCCAGGGTTTGGACATATTCCTTATTTGCAAACTTTAATCAAAACCGGATTTAATTGTGTAGTGAGCAAACAATTAAATGCTTGATAAACTTTTATTTTAATCTGTTTTGAAGTGGTGATATATATAAATTATTGAATGTTTATGGAATCGTAGGAATACATTTCTGTATATATGTAATTACTGCCCTATAAAATGCAATGCACATTTTCTTTTTGCAGTATTCTGTATTTTATAAAGAGGAACACTGGTACTTTTACATGTTTTGTTGACTTCAGACACACGTGATTAGATTACATGAAGGATCCTGTGCAGACTGGGACATATGTTTGCGGTTTCTTGTTGCCGAACCGCAGATAAGTCCAGAACGGTATGTAGTTAGGAAGCCGGCGTTCAAAATGCCGACCGCCGGGTTCCCGACATCGAAATCCCGGCATGGAACTAATGATAGGCATCTAAATACCGACACCTATCATTAGCCCCACACCAAAATCCCAACACCCAGCATACCGAACGTATGTCGATGTTGATCGACAGCTCGACCCGTTTTGTAGGCGTGGCGGGGGGGGTGGTTTCACAAACGGAGGCGTTCCTTAAGGAACGCCTGCCATTTTGTGGGTGGCCGCACTGACATCAGCAGTGATGTCAGTGGGAGAGCTTCCTGCTCCATCAGACCAGGAAGCTCCCTGGGGCTAGCGGTTGCCGAGACCCAACCTTAGGGTCTGGTCGTAAGCCCCGATGGTCGCTATAGTCTTGACCATCGCAACCATCACCCTGGTTGGTCGCTAAAATAACCCACAGCTTAGCTAGTGACCAGGAGGCCGCACTTTTCCATACAAGCGGCCGCCGTCATTCTGAGCGACGGCTCGCATTATGTGACCGCCTCTGAATGAGGGCCTTAGCGTTAGGCACCCCAACGGGAGGGATAGGGTTAGGCTAGGGGAAGAGAGGGTTAGGCACCCCCCCCCCCCGGAAGGGTAGGGTTTAGGGTGTGGGGAGGAGGGGTTAAGTTTAGGCACCCCTGGGGGGAGGTTAGGGTTAGGAACCCCTAAGGGAGGGTTAGGGATAGCCTTCATACTTACCCTCTCGGGATCTACATATGCCGACCTTCCGGCGTCGGTATTTCATCCGCCGGGCTGATGTCAGGCAGCTTAACATATCGATTCCGTCCATAACACGACCTTACACATATGACTCCTTGATGGAGATGGGTCGCATTTGGGTTGGCGGGGTGGAGTCCAAGTAAGGGAATATACTGTTAATTGTGCATAACGTAGACTGGATCTCTTAGACGATTCTGATTGGCTTATTGGGCAGATCTATTATGCTGGGTACACACTGGCAAATATATTGGCCGATGAATTGATCGGCCAATACCTGTGGTGCCCGTCGGCCAGTGTGTGCCAGCGATATGTCTGTGAACGGCATAGTTCACAGACACATCACTTCGGCTGTGCTGCACAGCCAATGGCAGATACATCTGCAGAAATATTTGGGGCATCGTGCTGTGTGTAAGGGCGGTCTACCGTGGGTAGGGGGCATGTCACAGCCAGATGATGGTTGGTCAGGGTGTAGGAACAACCATCACCTATCAGGTGTGTACCCAGCTTTAGTTGCTTCTGATTGGCTTATTGGGCAGATGGGCGAGGTTAGGGCTGCGTTTTGTCATATTTGCCTCGCGGATGGGGCTTTATGTCACAGTTGTCCCCCCCCACCCTCTGCTGTTCCAAAACGCGATTCACATTTTATTTACAGCAGGGGCGGGGCTAGAATAATGCAGATCACTGCGAGTCACATGACACAACCTCCTGGCCGCCCACCTCAGTCAGGAAGTTGGTGGCACCAGGGCACTGGCCAACTCTGTCATGAGGCTGATAGATCCCCCCCTTCAAATTCAGGACTCTCCCGGAGCTTCTGGGAGAGATAACAAGTTTGTCTATATCAGGCCGGGATCTTCTGATCCCTCCACGGCAGCCTCTCTGCCCCTTTCCTCCTGGAGATCTCATTTATTTTATGCGCAATTTCCTAGCCGGCAGTCAGAGCTGCTGTACCCACAGGGAGTTTTTATTAAATGTCCCCAAAAGTGATTCTTCATACAGCAGCTGAGATATGCAGTGATTAGGAATTATACTTTTCCAGTGGAAATATTAATTTTCACTGTGCAAATTTATGCAAAATTTTTTTATTAAATCATCATTAAAAATGTGGATCTTCAATCC
Source organism: Taudactylus pleione (assembly GCA_031769625.1). Lineage (NCBI taxonomy): Eukaryota > Metazoa > Chordata > Amphibia > Anura > Myobatrachidae > Taudactylus > Taudactylus pleione. The sequence goes on from JAUIMM010000485.1 coordinate 485,590, forward strand.
TGGATTAATAAATAAACATGACATACACTACATTGGGCAGTAGTCATATAGTTATAGTTGTATTTGCATTTTTAAACTCCTAAAGGCGAATGCACAATTTCTATTTATTCCTGAACCATAATCATTTATAGCACAATTAATAACATCCATTATGGCTTTTATTGCCATCAGAATAAATATTTTTACTAGAGGCAGAAAAACTAAAAACCCATTTGATCCCAGAATATAATATTCTTATTACCTTAACTTTTTATTAAGATTGTGTTTAGCAGCGACAATAAACTGCCACAATGAAACCGCATACTAAAAGCGTAAAACTAAAAAGAAAATAATAATTGTACATGTTTGTGTATAAGGAGAACTGAGGACATGGAATTACCCCAGTAATAAATGTGCAACGTAAAACCCAAATACTCAGCACACAGAAGGAAAATCAAACTGAGCTTTAATTGTCCTTAATGAAATGTTGCGTACGCAGTGGGTCAGCCCGCCGCCCCCTGCGCACATCGTACTAACAATGGGGGGGTCTATTTACTAAGCGGTGTTATGAGACAGAGTGAAAAGTGATAAGAAAGTGATAAGGTGCCAGCCAATCAGCTCCCAACTGTCATTTTTCAAACACAGCCTGTGAGATGACAGTTGGGAGCTGATTGGCTGGCTCCTTATCACTTTCTTATCACTTTTCACTCTCTCTCCTAACACTGCTTAGTAACTAGACCCCCTGGGTGTGTTAGGTTCCAAAAAAAAAAAGTTTTAAAAGTCCAGCATTAATATACGCACATGGAAGTAATCGCCGCTATCGCAGGAGCTGACACTTCTGGGAACCTAGATACATAAGACTGCTGTCATTTTGGAACAGAAATCTAGAACAAAATGATGATGGATAATGATCTGAGATGAATACAGATATTCTATAGATACAGCTGATCCTGATCATTCAAATGCATAATGCGCCTGGTATCTAAATCACAATTTACATGTAAAATTTCCTTTTTGACGCCAAAGCCGACAATTGCAGTTCACCCTCTGTCAATACAGATGTGTCCTCAAACACTGTGGTGTTTACACCATATGATGCGAGATGCCCGGCGCGACCCACGGGTAGCGATTCCCGCGCTGTGTACTTTTTCCTCAAGTTTGCTATTTTGACTTCAATTATGTGTCTTAGTTTACATATAGGACCTGATTGTGTCGCTTGTTATGTAGATATCGGACGCATCTGAGCGATTATTTACTGCGCATGCGTCTAAGTAGCGCATGTATCCCGAGTCTGTGCATGCAGAGTTACAGCAGCTATTTCAGATGCACAAAAGTGTATTGAGTATTGGGCGTTCTTGGCCAGCGGCAGGGAGGTGACTGTTCATGCGCACGGTGATGTACCATCTTATGGGAGTGTCACTAAATCGCTCACATCGGAAGCCATACTCAGAAAAACAAGTTGTACCTATCATCTAAGATACACGAGACGTCATTTGATGCATCTACAGACACTTAGGGCCTGATTCAGAGCCGGACGCTCTGACCAGAGCGCTCGCTCTGAATCAGGGCCCTCCTCCATGAAAATGGAGCGGCCTCCTGGCCGCTCGTATAGCTGTGGGTGACCACCCACAGCATATGCGAGCGGCCAAAAAGATGGTCGAGATGGTCTTGACCATCGCACCATCGGACTTGCGACGGAGACCCTGCGGTAGGGTCTCCCTGCCACAAGCCCTAGAGTGATTTTGGCTCTATCAGAGCCAAAATCACTCCCACTGACATCACTAGTGATGTCAGTGGGGCCGGCTTCAGACAGTAGGCGTTCCCATGGGAACGCCTCCGTCTGGCCGCCATGCCCCCGGCACGCCCACCAAAGGGGGCGTGCTGTCAATCAACATCGACAGCACGCCCCCTTTGGTGCGAGACCCGGAGCGATGGAAATCCCGTCGCTCCCCGGGTCTCGCGCATGCGCACGAGGGAGCTCCCTCCGTCGTGCGCATACGCATTGGGGAACATCGACCCACTTGCGAGCGTACTGCCACTCGCGAGTGGGTCTGAATGACCCCCTTAGGTCCTTGCACATGCAGACGCACACTTGTGCACCAGGGAAGGGCTCGTAGCGGTATTTGCATATAGTTGCAGACATGTGGCGGGCAAAAGGAGCAGACACGGGCACCGCCGTGGGCAGCCCAGAATCAGCCCTAGTACTGGGTACTTGATTAGTATTTTTGTAGCCTAGGAATAAGTATAAAGTCACAGGTTAAACATATCAATGCCTGACGCGGGTCACTCGTATCAGACCTGTCATTTGCCCTGTTACCCTGGATTGGGCAGTCTTTCATCAATCCCGCTACTTGTTCCTCAATTTTGCATCTTAGGGCCTGATTCAGACCCACTCGCGAGCGGCTGTCCGCTCGCAAGTGGGTCGATGTTATGGACTGAGCAAGCGCACGACGGAGGGAGCTCCGTCGTGCGCATGCGCCAGACGCGACGAGCGAAGGAAAGTCCTTCGCTCGTTGTGTCCGATCAAAGGGGGCGTGCTGTCAATGTTGATTGACAGCACGCCCCCTTTGGTGGGCGTGCCGGAGGCGTGCCTCCCTGACGGGGGCGTTCCCACGGGAACGCCTCCCGTCAAAAGCCGGCCCACTGACATCACTAGTGATGTCAGTGGGAGTGATTTTGGCTCTGATAGAGCCAAAATCACTCCGGGGCTTGCGGTTGAAAACCTCAACCGCAGGCTCTGGCTCGCAATTTCGATGGTCGCGATGGTCACGACCATCGCGGCCATCACAATGCACGCTCGTATAGCCTGTGGGTGGTGACCCACAGCTATACGAGCGTCCAGGAGGACGCTCCATTTTCATGGAGCCCAGCCCTCATTCAGAGCGTGCGCTCTGCTCAGAGCGTACTGCTCTGAATGAGGGCCTTAATTCACTTATATTGTACTAGGTACTTAGGGTTAGTGTTTGGTGCGGCTAAATCGCAAAGTCTGGGGCGCACTAAATGGGGTTATTTGGTGTGAGGATAGGTGTCTGGACATATCGCTACTAGAAATTGCGCTGTTATCTTTATGGGCCTCATTTACAGAGTGCATGGAACAGGTGATCTGTAAATGACAGCGCTCTGAGAAACGGTAATGATGAGAACGCGATTGCTCAGTGTAATCTAGCGAAGTAGTTTGTCACCTCCAGTTGTTTTATTTATGCCAATAAGATGCACATTTTGAGCAAGAAAGACGCTCGGCGCGGCGGAGTCACCCTGGCCGGGGAGCACAGAAAAGGGCCATGACTTCAGCAACATCGTATGAGGACCAGGTCTGTACATCAGCAGCAAGAGACCAAAAATAAAAACAGCCAGCAGACAATATTAAATAAATTTGAACCACTATAATTATGTATAATTAGTTCTGTGATTACCGAAGGCCGTGCACCACTGTAATGTAACCAATCCAAGTCATTTATTACATTCCATACACTGAGTATACTGGGAGACAGCAGGTGGCAAAGTCTCACATAAATAAAACATTTACAAGTTGCTGATTGTTGTCCAGTAATAATAATACAGATTTTCCATTACAGAATTATATCATCAAATTTCCCACTTAGCTGAACATAATGTTTATATCTCATGACACATGTATGTATCTGTATCCAGTGAAATGAGACCTCTGAGCTACGTGCGCTCCTGCGAGAGCGAGCTAATGGTGCGCTGCGGACTTAACGTAAAGGACTTTGTGGTCAACGTCTTAGAGGGAGCAATCGTCTCCTTTTAAACAGATGCTGAAACTATAGAATATTTAGAGGATTATGGGGCCTATTCATCAACACTAAAATAAAGGTTTAAGGACATTTTCCTTAATTACCGTTAATTTAGTATTCCTGAAGAGACTTAACACAGGAGATATCACTGATATCTCCTGGTTAACTCCGCCTGCATTACTTTCCATACTCCCCATACATTAGTATGGGTACATTAGTATGGGGATATGGAAATTATGGTATTCATCAAAGTCCGAAATTTATGTATCTCCCAGCAGAACACAATAAAGTTTAGAGAAAAAAAAAAAACATTTTTCAGAACAGCAGACGGAGCCGGAGGTGGCTGCAGTGGGCAGGTAAGTTGGGGAGGGGCACACATAATTACCGCAGCTGTAGGCAATGCTGTGCATGCGCTGGTTTTACGGATGTAACGGTGCATGCACAGCACTGATTACAGCTGCGGTAAATTAAGCTGGGTACACACCTAAAGTTGAATGGTTGGAATGAAGATCTGGTAACGTATGGGAGTAACTGATGATCAGCAATTTGCTCCTAAATGCCAGAAAACAGATGTAAGTGGTCGGTCAGACAAGTTTGAACAAATTGTTTAGATCAAATATTTAACAAATAACAGTTTTTGTCCATTTTCCGGCGTTTGGGAGCAAATTGCTAATTGTCATTTACTTTCATACCTTACCAGGTTTTCATTCCAACCAGCCAACTAGTTGGATGGTTGGACAGATAATCTTTAGGTATGTATGCACTATGCAGCCTTATAGTAGAGAGGGAAAACTATCTATTTCCCAAAATCTGTCATCACAAAAATGACAGCTTTTTGGAATAGATAGTTATAGGGAGGAGGAATGATGAATCCTCCGGTAATTAACTAAAGCTCCATGCCAGTTCTAAACCTAATTACCTCCAGAGAATATTTAGGTATGATGAATAGGCCCTTATGTGTGTTGTTTATGTGTGTTGTTTATGTGTGTTAGTACTGCAGGGGCACTGTGCCAACAAACTTATGTTCTAGTTACACTTTCCCAGCTATGATACCAGTCTGTGATACCAGTCTGCGCAGTTGGGGATGGCAGCTTTGCCCAGTGTTGATTCTTGTGCTTCATTCAGAAAGCCTGCACATCCGCCCACCCTGGGGAGTGAGGGCAGTGGAGACTTTGGGGGCTTGGCACTGGCTGGTAGTGGTGAGTACTGATGGGGGAACCCATGTGTGGCATCACATTATAGGTGGGTGGGAGGGAACTGTGCAGACCGATGGCTGTTGCCAGGACTGCGCACACAGCCGGGGGGAGGAGCCTAAGAACCGGTCATAATGAACTTAAAGCTCCTCTTGGGATGGACCCTGCTCCCACCAGATAATAATCCGCTTTATCTATTCAGCCAATGAAGAGGAGAGGAAATAGCAGGTGGGAGCAGCGATAATGGGTCAAACAGCCAAAACAAGTAGGTAGGAATATAACAACTGGCAATGAACAAAGCTGTTTGGGTTATATGGCATATTTTGCTGGTAGTAGTAATCAACCTATTTAATAAATGTGAGACATAAGGGCGGTACGAGGCCTTTCATTTATCACATGTGAAGCCTGACTGCAGTGAGGCCTCACGTGTTACATGTGTGTCCCAGGCCGCCATGAATGTCATTGCCAGTTCTCATTTACACATGAAGTCACCCTAACTGGAATAACATTATGGAGCTTCCAGACTGGGGTGGGTTATATATAATGCTTTACTTAAAAACCTCAGTGATGGGGGACAAGGGTGAAATCACCGCCCAGGTCCCTCTCCGCAGACGATGTTACACAACTACTCGTCGGTCAGACCCCACAAAGGACTCTACAGTGCGTGGGTCGTGGGCCAATGAGCTCTCACTCTGATGTGTAATAATAGGGATCCTGGGAGCAGCCCAGCGGCGGGAATCAGTGCAGGCAGCCGACAATCCCCCCAAATTTACACACGGACAAAGAGGCCAATTCCGGGTCTTCTCCGGCCATTCCTTCTCTCTGCTGACTGTCCTATTTATTTTATGCCAGGATAGATCTAATACCAGGTTGTAAGAAATACCCCTGGCCCTACTTTTCTTTTGTTGTAAACTCGCACAAACAGAATCCTCCTGCCCATTATTTCCTCACTAAAAGAAACCCATGAAACCTTGGCCATTCTTACATATTATGACAAAAAATTTTTATTTTTTATTACGTAACACAAAACCGGGTTGGCGTCCTGCTGCTTTCAGTAATAGAATGAGCTGTACCCAACCCACTGATTTGTAAATATACTCAGACGAGCCGGTTCCCATAATGATCATGTTCCGAGTACGTGTGATAGATTGTTACGTTGAAATATATGTTCTGCTAAAAAAACTGTAATGACATAATTATCTCAGGATGCCCCATGGCACGCTTTCATCAGGGTTACTGTTAATAAATCATCATATTTTGGGGACAGGACGTGCAATTTGTTTTATCGGCAGGACCATTGAAGTTGAACTTTAAGGAGCTGGGCAGGGTAAAGGGTTAAGGTGGGATAAGATTGAGGAACTGTGAAGGGGCTGAGCCGCCCGTCAGCTTTGAAGTGGAATCTTCAGTGTCTTCACCTGGTTCTAATAATTCATTATCTGCCATCCACAAACCCCTTTATATCTGACACTTCCAAACCTATTAATATGTAACTGCTCTGCTAGAAGTTAGGGAGTTCTGTAACAACATGGCTACCGCATGTCTATGAACTTCCAGTTTAATTTTTCCCCAGTAATTACCATTTCCTATGGCTGCTATATTACACTTGTGGGTTCTGTCCCGGCTGTGTTCTTGTTCCGTCATAGATCAGAGCGTATGCACAAAAAGAATAGGAAAGAGAGCAGGGGGCTGAAGAGATCCCTCGCCATTAGGAAAGCCGCTCACGTCATCTGAAGACGCTGGTATCAATAGTAGACGAGCAGCCTGATACATTGGTGAAGGCTGCCGTCCCCACACAGTACTGTATTTATTTATATAGAGCAGACATATTACGCTGCACTTTACAGAGAATATATCACTCACTCATATCAGTCTTTGTACCAGTGGTGCTTACACTCTATATTCCCTACCACATGTACACACACATATTACGCTGCACTTTATAGAGAATATATCAGTCACTCATATCAGTCTTTATACCAGTGGAGCTTACACTCTATATTCCCTACCACATGTACACACACATATTACGCTGCACTTTATAGAGAATATATCAGTCACTCATATCAGTCTTTGTACCAGTGGAGCTTACACTCTATATTCCCTACCACATGTACACACACATATTACGCTGCACTTTATAGAGAATATATCAGTCACTCATATCAGTCTTTGTACCAGTGGAGCTTACACTCTATATTCCCTACCACATGTACACACACATATTACGCTGCACTTTATAGAGAATATATCAGTCACTCATATCAGTCTTTGTACCAGTGGAGCTTACACTCTATATTCCCTATCACATGTACACACACATATTACGCTGCACTTTACAGAGAATATATCAGTCACTCACATCAGTCTTTGTACCAGTGGAGCTTACACTCTATATTCCCTACCACATGTACACACACATATTACGCTGCACTTTATAGAGAATATATCAGTCACTCATATCAGTCTTTGTACCAGTGGAGCTTACACTCTATATTCCCTACCACATGTACACACACATATTACGCTGCACTTTATAGAGAATATATCAGTCACTCATATCAGTCTTTGTACCAGTGGAGCTTACACTCTATATTCCCTACCACATGTACACACACATATTACGCTGCACTTTATAGAGAATATATCAGTCACTCATATCAGTCTTTGTACCAGTGGAGCTTACACTCTATATTCCCTATCACATGTACACACACATATTACGCTGCACTTTACAGAGAATATATCAGTCACTCACATCAGTCTTTGTACCAGTGGAGCTTACACTCTATATTCCCTATCACATGTACACACACATATTACGCTGCACTTTATAGAGAATATATCAGTCACTCATATCAGTCTTTATACCAGTGGAGCTTACACTCTATATTCCCTATCACATGTACACACACATATTACGCTGCACTTTATAGAGAATATATCAGTCACTCATATCAGTCTTTATACCAGTGGAGCTTACACTCTATATTCCCTACCACATGTACACACACATATTACGCTGCACTTTATATAGAATATATCAGTCACTCATATCAGTCTTTGTACCAGTGGAGCTTTATATTCCCTACCACATGTACACACACACTGGGGTAACTCTTTATCAGAAGACAATCAACCTACTAGTATGTTTTTGAAGTGGGGGAGGAAACTGGAGGAAACCCACGCAAATGCACATACAAACTCCACGCAGATAGCAGTGACGTGAGGTAAATGGCTGGGGAGGCACTGGCTGGTATCAGAGCCAGATTTACACATGCATATATGAACAGCAGGGCCATGACAGAGAGATATACTTTCAAAAGGAATCATTAGTATAATTTCTTCTCATTGGGTATAAGGCACAATGATCCCTATGGTTACATGTATTAGTATAATTTCCCTGTATTGGGTAAAAGGCACAATGATCCCTATGGCTACATGTATTAGTATCATTTCCCTGCATTGGGTATAAGGCACAATGATCCCTATGGCTACATGTATTAGTATCATTTCCCTGCATTGGGTAAAAGGCACAATGATCCCTATGGCTACATGTATTAGTATAATTTCCCTGCATTAGGTATAAGGCACAATGATCCCTATGGTTACATGCATTAGTATAATTTCCCTGCATTGGGTATAAGGCACAATGATCCCTATGGCTACATGTATTAGTATCATTTCCCTGCATTAGGTATAAGGCACAATGATCCCTATGGTTACATGCATTAGTATAATTTCCCTGCATTGGGTATAAGGCACAATGATCCCTATGGCTACATGTATTAGCGACAGCTACAGCCGGCCGAATGGTCATGCGTTATGACCGTTCGTACATGGCCCTGCCGTCAGCACTGTCCCTGCTGTGGAGATAGGCTAGCGCCAGGCTGTAGCTGTCGATAGCGACAGCTACAGCCGGCCGAATGGTCATGCGTTATGACCGTTCGTACATGGCCCTGCCGTCAGCGCTGCTATCTTGTAGATAGCAGCGCCGATAATGACAGGGGCGCATAGCACCCCTGGCATTTACCGCCCAGACCCCTGATAATACATCGGGGAGAAGCGGTGTCAGCGCACATAACGTGCGCTGATACCGCTTCTAGGCTTCGTACATCTCCTCCAATGATCCCTATGGCTACATGTATTTTTTGAAAAGTATCAGGGTGTTTTCATCAACAAATAGATCTTACTAACTGCTTTGGGGCTCATTTATATTTTGTTGTCAGTCAGTATTATGACACGCCTATCATATATATGACACGCCTATCACATGTATGACACACCTATCAGATGTAGCAGTACACGCCTATCACATATGACATGCCTCTCAGATGTAGCCATACACGCCTATCACATCTATGACACGCCTCTCAGATGTAGCAGTACACACCTATCACATATATGACATGCCTCTCAGATGTAGCCATACACGCCTATCACATGTATGACACGCCTCTCAGATGTAGCAGTACACGCCTATCACATGTATGACACGCCTCTCAGATGTAGCAGTACACGCCTATCACATGTATGACACGCCTCTCAGATGTAGCAGTACACGCCCACTTTACCACCGCAATCATAGGTGCTGCTTTCACAATGTCCCTGAAATGCTTTTTCAAAAGTAGGCAAGTATGGCTTTAGTAAGCTTATGGCAGTATATTTGAATAATTTGGGTATATATCTGAATGTTTGTATGGATTAATAACCATAATTACAGAAAGTTTGCAAACTCACTATAAATTCCAGGTACAGTAATGACACTATAGGCGGGATGCACTATGGTGAATAAGAGGTCACATATCAGAAAATGCCGTTTTCTGAGGTTTGACCGAAATTACCGTATGCGCCAAACTACAGAAAGCGAAGCTTTCCGGAGCTTGTTCCTGTTAAGCAAAACCATCTAATAATGTATGATGTATGGGATTCTTATTGGAGTTTTCCCAGAGAAGGATCCAACCTCACTGCGTCCCCCGCAGCTCGCGCATGTGCTGGCCAAAAGCCGCGCACGCGCAGGAGTACTCCTGGGTAATAAACCCGGAAGTTCCAACACCGCAAAGGACATCTTTTATCGGGAGAGCTGTACTTTGCTTAAATCATCATGCGTGCGGCGTTACTAAACGCCAGCATGTATGCGATCACTGGCAGGATGCGATGCTTGATGCATCCCGCCCTATAACTGCAGGTGCTCATGGAGATCTAGTAACACTTGAAGCCCAATGCAGTGTTACTAGATCTCCCTGAGCACCTGCGCTCTCTGTTGGAATTGCTAATGTATTTAATTTACATCCATTTTAAGAAAAAAACATTTACTTTTAAATACGTCATAGATCAGACAAGGACACTGAGTGTGAGGAGGTCATCTCATAGGGCTTTATAAAGTTTAAGGATATTAATATTCATCCCCCCTCCACCCCCCACAGCCTTCATCCCATCCCCACATTCTGGGCATACTTTCCTGCTCTCCCGCTTGTTGCAGGAGGCTCCCGCAGCCCTGGAAGAGTATCCCGATGTCCTGCAGGATGGGGAGATAATTGCTGGGAATGGCAGCTCCGTATGGAGGGTGCAGGGCTACATGGCGCAAAACTGATTCATTAAGTCCCACCCACTCATTGCAGTTGCGCAGTTCGTGTCAGTTAGCCATGATGAGACGGGGCCTAATGACATAGGAACCTGGACCCTCCCCAACCCCTCCCCCCCAAAGTGTCCAGCTGGGTCTCCTCTCCCGGATAGGAGATATTAAAAGTCGTCAAGTATGATTCTGGGGCTTATTTATCAAAAGAAATTTGCGGGATATCCCGCGGGGGCACCCATTATATCTAGGGGTACTGTATTCCCCCATTGTCCCGCATTTTTAATCGCAATAGCAGCTGCTATTTGAGATTTACTAAGCTTAGATGGTTTACTTACTCTTTAGATGGCGTAAGTCATTATAGCCTTATGACTACATATCGACTACATATTGTACATTGCCGCTGGCTCATAACCGCACATGCGCAGTAGTGCGACCGTCACCCCAAAGACCAAGTAAAGCGATCGCGTTAGCAACCCCTTTACTTTACACATCGTAGGGACAGTCTTATATCGGGGTCCCTGCTTCTCTCTTCTCTATGAATTGCAGACGGGAACAGCGCTCATTGCCAGCTATGGGGGCCCGGCTGCAGGGACATGAGAGACACAACCCGCACTTTTCTAATCAATAATATAACGGAGGTTAGGACAAGAACCGACGGCACATAAACTTCTAGTCAGGGATAGAGGGGGTTAATAAAGTTATAGATGTTTGTTTGTTGCAGAAGGTGGGCAGATGTGATAGGGCGAGAGGTTAGGGGGCGTGTTATGTGAGAGGGTGTGGTGATAGGGTGAGAGGTTAGGGGGCGTGTTATGTGAGAGGGTGTGGTGATAGGGTGAGAGGTTAGGGGGTGTGTTAGGTGAGAGGGTGTGGTGATAGGATGAGAGGTTAGGGGGTGTGTTATGTGAGAAGGTGTGGTGATAGGGTGAGAGGTTAGGGGGCGTGTTATGTGAGAAGGTGTGGTGATAGGGTGAGAGGTTAGGGGGCGTGTTATGTGAGAGGGTGTGGTGATAGGATGAGAGGTTAGGGGGTGTGTTATATGAGAGGGTGTGGTGATAGGACGAGAGGTTAGGGGGCGTGTTATGTGAGAGGGTTTGGTGATAGGATGAGAGGTTAGGGGGCGTGTTACGTGAGAGGGTGTGGTGTTAGGATGAGACGTTAGGGGGCGTGTTATGTGAGAAGGTGTGGTGATAGGGTGAGAGGTTAGGGGGCGTGTTATGTGAGAAGGTGTGGTGATAGGGTGAGAGGTTAGGGGGCGTGTTATGTGAGAAGGTGTGGTGATAGGGTGAGAGGTTAGGGGGCGTGTTATGTGAGAGGGTGTGGTGATAGGACGAGAGGTTAGGGGGCGTGTTATGTGAGAGGGTGTGGTGATAGGACGAGAGGTTAGGGGGCGTGTTATGTGAGAGGGTTTGGTGATAGGATTAGAGGTTAGGGGGCGTGTTACGTGAGAGGGTGTGGTGATAGGAGGAGAGGTTAGGGGGTGTGTTATATGAGAGGGTGTAATGATAGGATGAGAGGTTAGGGGGCGTGTTATGTGAGAGGGTGTGGTGATAGGACGAGAGGTTAGGGGGCGTGTTACGTGAGAGGGTGTGGTGATAGGAGGAGAGGTTAGGGGGCGTGTTATGTGAGAGGGTGTGGTGATAGGAGGAGAGGTTAGGGGGCGTGTTATGTGAGAGGGTGTGGTGTTAGGATGAGACGTTAGGGGGCGTGTTATGTGAGAGGGTGTGGTGATAGGGTGAGAGGTTAGGGGGCGTGTTATGTGAGAGGGTGTGGTGATAGGGTGAGAGGTTAGGGGGCGTGTTATGTGAGAGGGTGTGGTGATAGGGTGAGAGGTTAGGGGGCGTGTTATGTGAGAGGGTGTGGTGATAGGACGAGAGGTTAGGGGGCGTGTTATATGAGAGGGTGTGGTGATAGGACGAGAGGTTAGGGGGCGTGTTATGTGAGAGGGTGTGGTGATAGGACGAGAGGTTAGGGGGCGTGTTACGTGAGAGGGTGTGGTGATAGGAGGAGAGGTTAGGGGGCGTGTTACGTGAGGGGGTGTGGTGATAGGAGGAGAGGTTAGGGGGCGTGTTACGTGAGGGTGTGGTGATAGGAGGAGAGGTTAGGGGGCGTGTTACGTGAGAGGGTGTGGTGATAGGAGGAGAGGTTAGGGGGCGTGTTACGTGAGGGGGTGTGGTGATAGGAGGAGAGGTTAGGGGGCGTGTTACGTGAGGGTGTGGTGATAGGAGGAGAGGTTAGGGGGCGTGTTATGTGAGAGGGTGTGGTGATAGGAGGAGAGGTTAGGGGGCGTGTTATGTGAGAGGGTGTGGTGATAGGATGAGAGGTTAGGGGGCGTGTTATGTGAGAGGGTGTGGTGATAGGATGAGAGGTTAGGGGCGTGTTATGTGAGAGGGTGTGGTGATAGGATGAGAGGTTAGGGGGCGTGTTATGTGAGAGGGTGTGGTGATAGGATGAGAGGTTAGGGGGCGTGTTATGTGAGAGGGTGTGGTGATAGGACGAGAGGGTAGGGGGCGTGTTATGTGAGAGGGTGTGGTGATAGGATGAGAGGTTAGGGGGCGTGTTATGTGAGAGGGTGTGGTGATAGGAGGAGAGGTTAGGGGGCGTGTTATGTGAGAGGGTGTGGTGATAGGAGGAGAGGTTAGGGGGCGTGTTATGTGAGAGGGTGTGGTGATAGGAGGAGAGGTTAGGGGGCGTGTTATGTGAGAGGGTGTGGTGATAGGAGGAGAGGTTAGGGGGCGTGTTATGTGAGAGGGGGTGGGGAATCTGCTATTGTAATTCTGCCTCTTTGAATTTGATCTCCCCCCCTTCCTCCCCTATTACGTCTTGTGTCGGCTTTATTTCATAGCAGGGAAAGGCCGGCAATATTGAAGCGTCCATCTTGCGGCAGTAATAGCGGTGCGCACCCCTTCAATGCACTGATTGGCTGATTTCACCCTATTGGGGTCAGCGGCACCTCTGGACCGAGCAGGATGAATGGTGCATTGGCATGGGTGTTGGGGCCGTATCACTTGCTGTGAAAGGGATAGTTGGCCCTTGCAAGTTTTAAGATCACCCTACCCTTGTCTGGGATAGTTGGCCCTCACAAGTTGTGATATACTTTTGGCCTAAGACAAGTGAACGCTGGTTATTTGCCGTTCTTTCTCCTGCCACCATACCTACCATGTAACCAAATAAAGCTGACCAATTCATTTAAATGGCATAACTTGGTCTCCTGTGTTTATTTTAGTTTAGTTTAAGTTTATGGGTCACATCTATCATCTGATGATAGAAAGTTTATGTATATATATATATAGTAGAGATGTGCGGTTTGGTTTTACTTGGATATGTTCGGTTCTCATAAACGGCATCATATTGGCTACCTGGCTCTCACGTGGATAGCCAATAAGATAAATCTGACCTAATCCGAACTTGCGCTAATTTATCGATAAGTACCGAATAAAACCGAACCTGCACATCTCTAATGTATATTTTATATGTGTGTATATATATATATATATATATATATATATATATATAGAGAGAGAGAGAGAGAGAGAGAGAGATGAAAGTTTCTGCTGTCCCCAGCTGAATAGTTGAACCTTTGACAAATAACCAGGAATTTGGAAAGCGATTTGAGACGTCCCGCAATAAGGCCAGGATCACACGGTGCGGCAGAAGTCTCCTTAACAGCTTTGTAATTTTGATTGACTGGTCGGGCAGCGTGACCTCTAGCCCCTACTGTGTATCACAATCATCTAATTAAGACAAAAAATAAGTCTCTTTTGTTCCTGTCGTTGTTGCCTTTGGCTATTCAGAGCCGTAAAGTGCTTGTACATTAGCATCATAATGTGCAGCAGGTTACTCTGACAGCGAGGAGGATTTAGCTTCAAGAGACGGGCTCTACTATGCGTCCAAAAAAGGCGCAATGAGACCTATAAAGCTTTCATCTTCCCCTGCGGTGATCGTTCATATTTTCTTTATCACCCGGGCCTTTCTGGACAGTATATTTACACTGTGGACGCCATCCAGAAGCCCAGAACTGCACATTCAGAGCCAACAACTACAGAATGAAATATCCTGGACAGGGGAACGGTCTTGGCGAGGGCGAACGCTGCCGATGGGAGATCAATCAGCTTGGTACAGAGATGAGGGTGGAACTTGGAAAAGGCTCCTGTTCTCTCAGGAACTTAAGACGTCTAGATTTAGAAGTGTATTTCTGTGGGAGAGAGCAGCCCATCGCTGCAGAGGCCTCAACTCATTTCACTGTCTTCCAACAGGCTGGGTGTTTTTCCCAATATTTCTTAATTCAGATACCGGGACACATGATAAGTGAGCTGGAATGCCGCAGCGCTCACTGACGGGCTCGTTGGCCTGAGGCGCTCTGTCATGGATACCTCAAACAGCTGAAAAAACACAACTTTCTGGATGGTGTACAATAGAAGAAATGCAGATTTCTACAAATACGGGGTCAGCCTGACCTTCAGTTCTCATACAAGCCCCAGTATACTGACACTGTGTCCAGATATCGGCACAATTGCCGCTATCCTGGAGGAATGATGGGACACACAGCAGCTACATGGGATATATTCTGTTTTCATTAAGATAAGCGATTGGAAATCTGTGAGGAATACATGACATTATAAGAAATTCAGGACATGTTGGAGTACCCGTGTGGGAATGTTGGGGGTTATGTCCAGTCCAGGGGCCAGGCACACCTACCACAGATGCGTGCAGCAATGACTGGGTACTGTGCAGGGTGCAACCGGTGAGTTATGTATCATAGGAGCAATGTGGGTCCCACAACGCACATCATCCACCAATGGCTGCGAGTGCAGCGCCCACCTTCCTATACCCATCCAGTGGCATTGTTCCAGTAATATATTTTATTATTATAATTATCCTTTAGTTTTATGGCACCGCAAGGGTTCCGCAGCGCCTTATAAATGAGCAAAACAGGAAAACAGCGACTTACAGTACTAAACAAAGATGTATGTGTCACATACATCTATCCTCCGTACGCTACAAGTGGCGTTACACACAACACACGAGCGCCCGGCAACTCTGCAGCATCGAGCGTCTTTTTTGTGCAAATTTTTTACTTAATAAGTTAATATGCGTCTAAAAGCGATGTAATAAAGGATTGCGGTTATATCTTCATGCGAAATGCTATGTTACATTGTAATCGGCAGAAGCCGCTTGTGCGTCCTATTCAGATCGCTTTGCAAATATGTCGCATTTTAAGGGAAAAAGTCGCCCGGAAAGACGCTCTGCGCTACCGAGACGCACCACGGCATGGCACGACTAGAAGGGCTATTTAATGGGAGGCTAGATGTATGTGATTACTTCTATAGGACCCTGAGTCCTGCTGCTCAGGTGCTGCAGTAACATATACAACACACCCCAAATACAGGGGCCACACCTAAATGCTACGTGTGTCACAGGACTGTCCAAAATCAGGCGTTCAGGGCAGAATTCCTCTATAACATTGACGTACGTTTATTTAATACGGCTCTTGTCCTCAAATTAACTGTACATTTACTACTGTACCTATTTATCAAAGAATTAAATGTGAATTAGAAAAATTTTAAAACTTTGTAAAAAAGATCATTTGCATAAACAAGTATCATATAACTAAAGAACAATTAGGCCTCTGTAATTGTATAGGATAGAAAGGAATACCAAAACAGAGAATGCATATCATTTATTATACTTTTATACACATTATAGTTTTATATATTACAGCACAAAAAGCGTAGTGGTTAGCATTGCTGCCTCACAGCACTGAGGTGTGGGTTTGATTTCTACCCTAATTGTGTGGAGTTTGTATGTTCTCCATGTACTTGCGTGGGTTTCATCTGGGTGCACCGGTTTCCTCCCACACTCCAAAAATATACTTATAGGTTAATTGGCTCACAACAAAAATTAATCCTAGTGTGTGTGTGTGTGTGTGTATGAACATGTGATAGGGAATATAGGGGGTCATTCAGACCCGCTCGCGAGCGCAGGATGCTCGCAAGCGGGTCGATGTTCCCCCACTGCGCATGCGCATGCTCTGAATGAGGGCCGGCCTCCATGAAAATGGAGCGTCCTCCTGGACGCTCGTATAGCTGTGGGTCACCACCCACAGGCTATACGAGCGTGCAGTTTGATGGCCGCGATGGTCTTGACCATCGCGACCATCGAAACTGCGAGCCGGAGCCTGCGGTTGAGGTTTTCAACCGCAAGCTCCGGAGTGATTTTGGCTCTAGTGATGTCAGTGGGCCGGCTTCTGACGGGAGGCGTTCCCGTGGGAATGCCCCCGTCAGGGAGGCACGCCCCCGGCACGCCTACCAAAGGGGCGTGCTGTCAATCAACATCGACAGCACGCCCCCTTTGATCAGACACAACGAGCGAAGGACTTTCCTTCGCTCGTCGCGTCTGGCGCATGCGCACGACGGAGCTCCCTCCGTCGTGCGCATGCTCAGTCCAGAACATCGACCCACTTGCGAGCGGACAGCCGCTCGCGAGTGGGTCTGAATCAGGCCCTATGATAGTTCACCATGTGATTCTGCGTTCTGACCTTCTCTAATAATAATAATAATAATAAAATCTCCTGATACATCTGCGCATGCGTGACCCGGCTTTGCTGCTTCACACCTGTGCCGCGGATCTCGAAGCTCTGACATAAATAATATAAATAAATACAATGTAAAAAAAAATCTATAAAATATTTTCCCGTAATTCTGTTTTTAAAAAAATGCTTTATTACAAAAAAAACTTTTTTTTTTTCTTTTTTTTTTTTATGTATTTATTTTGTTATAACAAAAAGAGGATTGCGGCGATACACGTCCCGCTTGTTAAATAGACTTCATTATGCTTTTTCGTCGGGTCCATTGAGGGCGGTAGCACGGCGATAGCACGGCGATAGCCTTTAATGGATTGGAGGTGAGTGTCTATCTTCTCACTAGAAACGGGGATTTTCACTACTGCATATATAGAGGCCTAAGACACATGGATCCTGTAAAGTGTGTAATGTGCTTTGTTTCCAGTGCTTCCTCTGATGTCTTCTGTTACTAACAACTGTGACCAGAGGGATTTTCTGTGGACGTCGCTGCCTATAAAAGGTTAAAGGACGCCAGAATCTGCAACAAGGGGGGCAACTGATTTAATTAATGGTCCAAGCTTTTAACAAACATGTTCCCTCTCCAACAAAGGCGCTATTGCGAAGATCAAAGGGACGATGAATAAAAAATCTGAATATGAAATAGTAAAAAAAAAAAAATGTCTGGAAATTAATAAAATCTAAAATATATGTCTACAAAGATAATGACACATGTACAGCACTAATCTCAGTATACAGTAAAACAGCACAAATCCATCACTGCATTATGGCAAATGTAAATGAACAAAACATTGTGTATGACATAAAATATTCACCTCACTCTGCATTTCGGCCGCATTCTGAGTAAAGTCGCATCTCCACGGCCGTAACTAGGATAGTGCCACCAGTGCCATGGCACAGGGCACTGCAGGGCAGGGGGCGCTGTTTGGGCCTGTCACTTTTCCTGTTTATTGTCATTCTAATTTGTAGCTTCATCTTTTATCCCCTGCATCTCCTGGCCTCCCCTATCTCTTCCCTGGCCCTTCCCCATGAGGCCATGGCCCTCTCTCAGGTGCACTATATTATGTCCCTATTTATCCCCAGCATCTCCTGGCCTCCCCTATCTCTTCCCTGGCCCTTCCCCATGAGGCCATGGCCCTCTCTCAGGTGCACTATATTATGTCCCTATTTATCCCCAGCATCTCCTGGCCTTCCCTATCTCTTCCCTGGCCCTTCCCCATGAGGCCATGGCCCTCTCTCAGGTGCACTATATTATGTCCCTATTTATCCCCAGGATCTCCTGGCCTCCCCTATCTCTTCCCTGGCCCTTCCCCATGAGGCCATGGCCCTCTCTCAGGTGCACTATATTATGTCCCTATTTATCCCCAGCATCTCCTGGCCTCCCCTATCTCTTCCCTGGCCCTTCCCCATGAGGCCATGGCCCTCTCTCAGGTGCACTATATTATGTCCCTATTTATCTCCAGCATCTCCTGGCCTCCCCTATCTCTTCCCTGGCCCTTCCCCATGAGGCCATGGCCCTCTCTCAGGTGCGCTATATTATGTCCCTATTTATCCCCAGCATCTCCTGGCCTCTCCTATCTCTTCCCTGGCCCTTCCCCATGAGGCCATGGCCCTCTCTCAGGTGCACTATATTATGTCTCTATTTATCCCCAGCATCTCCTGGCCTCCCCTATCTCTTCCCTGGCCCTTCCCCATGAGGCCATGGCCCTCTCTCAGGTGCACTATATTATGTCCCTATTTATCCCCAGCATCTCCTGGCCTCCCCTATCTCTTCCCTGGCCCTTCCCCATGAGGCCATGGCCCTCTCTCAGGTGCACTATATTATGTCCCTATTTATCCCCAGCATCTCCTGGCCTCTCCTATCTCTTCCCTGGCCCTTCCCCGGAAGGCCATGGCCCTCTCTCAGGTACACTATATCATGTCCCTATTTATCCCCAGCATATCCTGGCCTCCCCTATCTCTTCCCTGGCCCTTCCCCGTGAGGCCATGGCCCTCTCTCAGGTGCACTATATTATGTCCCTATTTAAAAAATGATGTGGGGGGCACCAATGCTCTCTCTGGCACAGGGCACCAAAAAGTCTAGTTATGGCGCATCTCCACTTGCAGACAGACAGATAGATACTGTAGATATGATAGATAGATATATAGATATGAGAATTGGATAGATATTAGATAGAGAGATATGATATAGATATATATGAGATAGATGCAGTAGATAGATATGAGATAGATGCAGTAGATAGAGAGATATGATATAGATATATATGAGATAGATACAGTAGATAGATATATAGATATGAGAATTGGATAGATATTAGATAGAGAGATATGATATAGATATATATGAGATAGATACAGTAGATAGATATGAGATAGATACAGTAGATAGATATGCGATAGATACAGTAGATAGATAGATATGAGAATTGGATAGATATTAGATAGAGAGATATGATATAGATATATATGAGATAGATACAGTAGATAGATATGAGATAGATGCAGTAGATAGATAGATATGAGAATTGGATAGATATTAGATAGAGAGATATGATATAGATATATATGAGATAGATACAGTAGATAGATATATAGATATGAGAATTGGATAGATATTAGATAGAGAGATATGATATAGATATATATGAGATAGATACAGTAGATAGATATGAGATAGATATATAGATATGAGAATGAGAGATAGATTGATATTAGATAGAGATATGATATAGATAGATATGAGATAGATGCAATTTCGTTATCTATTGATGGCACAACTATCTCCTCTAGCCCCAAAGTGCGCTGTCTTGGAGTTATCCTAGACTCCTCCCTCTCCTTTAAACCGCACATTCAGCACATCTCGCAGTCCTGCCGTTTTCACCTAAAAAATATCTCCAGGATTAGACCCTTCCTCACCCAGGATGCCACTAAAACCCTCATCCACTCACTGGTCATATCCAGATTGGACTACTGTAACCTTCTCCTAGCTGGCCTCCCAGTCTCTCACCTCTCTCCACTACAATCTGTTCTCAATGCTGCTGCTCGGCTCATCTTCCTCTCCAGACGTTCTATATCTGCTTCCCCTCTCCTTCAAGCCCTACACTGGCTCCCCTTCCCCTTCAGATGCCAATTCAAGGTTCTCACATTCACCTACAAAGCCCTCACCAAATCCTCTCCCGCATACATTTCTGACCTTCTCTCCCTTCACACTCCCACCCGCCCACTTCGCTCAACTAATGCATGCCGCCTCTCTTGCCAACTGATTACTTCCTCCCACTCCCGCATCCGAGATTTTGCCCGTGCTGCTCCCTACCTTTGGAATGCTCTCCCTCTCCCTATCAGACTCTCCACCTCTCTACAAATCTTCAAACGGGCTCTCAAGACCCACTACTTCATCAAGGCCTTCCAGCACTCCTCCTAACCCACCTCATGCTCTTTCCTTCCTATCTTCCCCTTCTGTGTCACGCCTGTCTGCCTGCCCCTCCCCTTCTGTGTCACGCCCGTCTGTCTGCCCCTCCCCTTCTGTGTCACGCCTGTCTGTCTGCCCCTCCCCTTAGAATGTAAGCTCTCATGAGCAGGGACCTCTTCCCTCATGTGCTTCTCTTTACATTTTCTTCTACTCTCTACTCCCCATTAGGGCACCTAACACGGGACCGCCAACTCCCGGCAGCTTATTGTGAGTGCTTTAATCACTATTTCAGCAATGTATATAAGTTGTGTCCCTGTCCTGCACTGTAATGTACTGTAAGTTACTTGTTTCTTGTTCACTTATTAGTTCTATGTACTATGTAAGGCGCTGCGGAACACTTGTGGCGCCATATAAATAAAGGATAATAATAATAATAATAATAATAATAATAATAGATATGAGATAGATACAGTAGATATATAGATATGATAATTGGATAGATATTAGATAGAGAGATATGATATAGATATATATGAGATAGATACAGTAGATAGATATATAAATATGAGAATTGGATAGATATTAGATAGAGAGATATGATATAGATATATATGAGATAGATACAGTAGATAGATATGAGATAGATGCAGTAGATAGATAGATATGAGAATTGGATAGATATTAGATAGAGAGATATGATATAGATATATATGAGATAGATACAGTAGATAGATATGAGATAGATGCAGTAGATAGATAGATATGAGAATTGGATAGATATTAGATAGAGAGATATGATATAGATATATATGAGATAGATACAGTAGATAGATATGAGATAGATGCAGTAGATAGATAGATATGAGAATTGGATAGATATTAGATAGAGAGATATGATATAGATATATATGAGATAGATACAGTAGATAGATATGAGATAGATACAGTAGATAGATATATAGATATGAGAATTGGATAGATATTAGATAGAGAGATATGATATAGATAGATATGAGATAGATACAGTAGATAGATATGAGATAGATACAGTAGATAGATAGATATGAGATAGATACAGTAGATATATAGATATGAGATAGATACAGTAGATAGATATGAGATAGATACAGTACATAGATAGATATATAGATATGAGAATTGGATAGATATTAGATAGAGAGGTATGATATAGATATATTATTATTTATTTATTATTTATTACCAGTTATTTATATAGCGCACACATATTCCGCAGCGCTTTACAGAGATTATTTGGCCATTCACATCTGTCCCTGCCCCAGTGGGGCTTACAATCTATATTCCCTATCACATGCGCACACACATACACACTAGGGTTAATTTGTGTTGGGAGCCAATTAACCTACCAGTATATTTGTTGGAGTGTGGGAGGAAACCGGAGTACCCGGAGGAAACCCACGCAAGCACAGGGAGAATATACAAACTCCGCACAGGTAGGGCCGTGGTGGGAATCGAACCCACGACCTCAGTGCTGTGAGGCAGTAACGCTAACCATTACACCGTCTGTGCTGCCCACAAATATATATGAGATAGATACAGTAGATAGATATGAGATAGATGCAGTAGATAGATAGATATGAGAATTGGATAGATATTAGATAGAGAGATATGATACAGATATATATGAGATAGATACAGTAGATAGATATGAGATAGATATATAGATATGAGAATGAGAGATAGATTGATATTAGATAGAGATATGATATAGATATATATATGAGATAGATACAGTAGATAGATATGAGATAGATATATAGATATGAGAATGAGAGATAGATTGATATTAGATAGAAATATGATATAGATATATATGAGATAGATACAGTAGATAGATATGAGATAGATACAGTAGATAGATAGATATGAGATAGATACAGTAGATAGATAGATATGAGATAGATACAGTAGATAGATTGATATATAGATATGAGAATTGGATAGATATGAGATAGATACAGTAGATAGATATATAGATATGAGAATTGGATAGATATTAGATAGAGAGATATGATACAGATAGATATGAGATAGATACAGTAGATAGATATGAGATAGATACAGTAGATAGATATGCGATAGATACAGTAGATAGATAGATATGAGATAGATACAGTAGATAGATTGATATATAGATATGAGAATTGGATAGATATGAGATAGATACAGTAGATAGATATGAGATAGATACAGTACATAGATAGATATATAGATATGAGAATTGGATAGATATTAGATAGAGAGATATGATATAGATATATATGAGATAGATACAGTAGATAGATATGAGATAGATGCAGTAGATAGATAGATATGAGAATTGGATAGATATTAGATAGAGAGATATGATATAGATATATATGAGATAGATACAGTAGATAGATATGAGATAGATGCAGTAGATAGATAGATATGAGAATTGGATAGATATTAGATAGAGAGATATGATATAGATATATATGAGATAGATACAGTAGATAGATATGAGATAGATGCAGTAGATAGATAGATATGAGAATTGGATAGATATTAGATATATATATCTATATCATATCTCTCTATCTAATATCTATCCAATTCTCATATCTATCTATCTACTGCATCTATCTCATATCTATCTACTGTATCTATCTCATATATATCTATATCATATCTCTCTGAGATAGATACAGTAGATAGATATGAGATAGATGCAGTAGATAGATAGATATGAGAATTGGATAGATATTAGATAGAGATATGATATAGATATATATGAGATAGATACAGTAGATAGATATATAGATATGAGAATTGGATAGATATTAGATAGAGAGATATGATATAGATATATATGAGATAGATACAGTAGATAGATATGAGATAGATACAGTAGATAGATATATAGATATGAGAATTGGATAGATATTAGATAGAGAGATATGATATAGATATATATGAGATAGATACAGTAGATAGATATGAGATAGATATATAGATATGAGAATGAGAGATAGATTGATATTAGATAGAGATATGATATAGATATATATGAGATAGATACAGTAGATAGATATGAGATAGATACAGTAGATAGATAGATATGAGATAGATAGATACAGTAGATAGATAGATAGATATGAGATAGATACAGTAGATAGATTGATATATAGATATGAGAATTGGATAGATATTAGATAGAGAGATATGATATAGATATATATGAGATAGATACAGTAGATAGATATGAGATAGATACAGTAGATAGATATGAGATAGATACAGTAGATAGATAGATATGAGAATTGGATAGATATTAGATAGAGAGATATGATATAGATATATATGAGATAGATACAGTAGATAGATATATAGATATGAGAATTGGATAGATATTAGATAGAGAGATATGATATAGATATATATGAGATAGATACAGTAGATAGATATGAGATAGATACAGTAGATAGATATGAGATAGATGCAGTAGATAGATAGATATGAGAATTGGATATCACATGCGCACACACATACACACTAGGGTTAATTTGTGTTGGGAGCCAATTAACCTACCAGTATATTTGTTGGAGTGTGGGAGGAAACCGGAGTACCCGGAGGAAACCCACGCAAGCACAGGGAGAATATACAAACTCCGCACAGGTAGGGCCGTGGTGGGAATCGAACCCACGACCTCAGTGCTGTGAGGCAGTAACGCTAACCATTACACCGTCTGTGCTGCCCACAAATATATATGAGATAGATACAGTAGATAGATATGAGATAGATGCAGTAGATAGATAGATATGAGAATTGGATAGATATTAGATAGAGAGATATGATACAGATATATATGAGATAGATACAGTAGATAGATATGAGATAGATATATAGATATGAGAATGAGAGATAGATTGATATTAGATAGAGATATGATATAGATATATATATGAGATAGATACAGTAGATAGATATGAGATAGATATATAGATATGAGAATGAGAGATAGATTGATATTAGATAGAAATATGATATAGATATATATGAGATAGATACAGTAGATAGATATGAGATAGATACAGTAGATAGATAGATATGAGATAGATACAGTAGATAGATAGATATGAGATAGATACAGTAGATAGATTGATATATAGATATGAGAATTGGATAGATATGAGATAGATACAGTAGATAGATATATAGATATGAGAATTGGATAGATATTAGATAGAGAGATATGATACAGATAGATATGAGATAGATACAGTAGATAGATATGAGATAGATACAGTAGATAGATATGCGATAGATACAGTAGATAGATAGATATGAGATAGATACAGTAGATAGATTGATATATAGATATGAGAATTGGATAGATATGAGATAGATACAGTAGATAGATATGAGATAGATACAGTACATAGATAGATATATAGATATGAGAATTGGATAGATATTAGATAGAGAGATATGATATAGATATATATGAGATAGATACAGTAGATAGATATGAGATAGATGCAGTAGATAGATAGATATGAGAATTGGATAGATATTAGATAGAGAGATATGATATAGATATATATGAGATAGATACAGTAGATAGATATGAGATAGATGCAGTAGATAGATAGATATGAGAATTGGATAGATATTAGATAGAGAGATATGATATAGATATATATGAGATAGATACAGTAGATAGATATGAGATAGATGCAGTAGATAGATAGATATGAGAATTGGATAGATATTAGATATATATATCTATATCATATCTCTCTATCTAATATCTATCCAATTCTCATATCTATCTATCTACTGCATCTATCTCATATCTATCTACTGTATCTATCTCATATATATCTATATCATATCTCTCTGAGATAGATACAGTAGATAGATATGAGATAGATGCAGTAGATAGATAGATATGAGAATTGGATAGATATTAGATAGAGAGATATGATATAGATATATATGAGATAGATACAGTAGATAGATATATAGATATGAGAATTGGATAGATATTAGATAGAGAGATATGATATAGATATATATGAGATAGATACAGTAGATAGATATGAGATAGATACAGTAGATAGATATATAGATATGCGAATTGGATAGATATTAGATAGAGAGATATGATATAGATATATATGAGATAGATACAGTAGATAGATATGAGATAGATATATAGATATGAGAATGAGAGATAGATTGATATTAGATAGAGATATGATATAGATATATATGAGATAGATACAGTAGATAGATATGAGATAGATACAGTAGATAGATAGATATGAGATAGATAGATACAGTAGATAGATAGATATGAGATAGATACAGTAGATAGATTGATATATAGATATGAGAATTGGATAGATATTAGATAGAGAGATATGATATAGATATATATGAGATAGATACAGTAGAAAGATATGAGATAGATACAGTAGATAGATATGAGATAGATACAGTAGATAGATAGATATGAGAATTGGATAGATATTAGATAGAGAGATATGATATAGATATATATGAGATAGATACAGTAGATAGATATATAGATATGAGAATTGGATAGATATTAGATAGAGAGATATGATATAGATATATATGAGATAGATACAGTAGATAGATATGAGATAGATACAGTAGATAGATATGAGATAGATGCAGTAGATAGATAGATATGAGAATTGGATAGATATTAGATAGAGAGATATGATATAGATATATATGAGATAGATACAGTAGATAGATATATAGATATGAGAATTGGATAGATATTAGATAGAGAGATATGATATAGATATATATGAGATAGATACAGTAGATAGATATGAGATAGATACAGTAGATAGATATATAGATATGAGAATTGGATAGATATTAGATAGAGAGATATGATATAGATATATATGAGATAGATACAGTAGATAGATATGAGATAGATATATAGATATGAGAATGAGAGATAGATTGATATTAGATAGAGATATGATATAGATATATATGAGATAGATACAGTAGATAGATATGAGATAGATACAGTAGATAGATAGATATGAGATAGATACAGTAGATAGATAGATATGAGATAGATACAGTAGATAGATTGATATATAGATATGAGAATTGGATAGATATTAGATAGAGAGATATGATATAGATATATATGAGATAGATACAGTAGATAGATATGAGATAGATACAGTAGATAGATAGATATGAGATAGATATATAGATATGAGAATTGGATAGATATTAGATAGAGAGATATGATATAGATAGATATGAGATAGATACAGTAGAACAAATAGACTTGTCACAAAGTCACATTTCAGACTGACACAAGTGTCACCACTCGTCGCTATGCTGTGCCATGTTATCTTCAGGTTGTGACCTCATACCCGCCTGGGGAGAGGATGCTATAATGAAAGGCCATTGCACATTTGGCACAGGACGACAGGCAGACATTGCTGTCTATACACAGATGTTGTGGTTTGTGGCCATACGGCCGCCCACCCATTCTCATTATGACTGCATACATAAGTACGGGTTTTCTTTATGGCTATTTTTGAATGCTTGTCTTCTAATAGGTGAGTGAAAGTTTTTTATGGTTTAAGCAGATCCTTTGGCATATTTCAATAAATATATATAACATATTCTATGAATATATAGCATGATCTACGGAAATAATTGCATGATTTGACGCGTAAACACTTCAGTTGGCAGCAGAATCCAACAGAGAGGTGTAACTTTTTATTTCATGGGGCTGTATTTTGGAAAGGGCCTCATTATGAAGAATTACACATAATTAGAGCCTGGCTGGAGCAGTCCCAGACTCTCAGGGGTGTGGATCTGCGCTGCAAACAGGGATCCGTCCTACAGCAAAGAGAAGGAGAAATCTGGGAGTGATTGAGTGGAATTACCACTTCAACAGGGGATTTCCCTAACTAGCGGGATAGAATGCAGCCACCATGCAGCCAGCTTACCGTCGGCCATTGTGAGCTGGCTGAGGCACAAGGCCGGCCGTCTCTTTGTGCTGGAGGTGCCATATTTTCCATCATGATTCACATGTGGTTTTGTTCTACTGGAGAAAACTGTACAATTACATTTGGTAGACGCTGCGCAATGATTGGGCTGTATGCGGCAATGGTAGGATTACAAACCCTGAAAGAATAACTTTTAACCAGACACATGGATTTAACTAGCATATAGCTATACATCACGTTTGCCAGTCCTACATGGGTGGTCAAGTGTAATACGTGCTGTGTGGAAACTATATAATGATATGTGTTACATACCATAAAGCTAAGCAGTGCTGGACCGTGACCTCGCAGGCATTGCCACGTCAGCATGTGCAGAAGTGCCCACCTATAACAAAAAATATGTATATGGTAATGGGAGTAGAGGCCTCATTTATGAATTCCCTGCTAAAATAAAAAGTAATTGTTTTACGCCATGTTTTATATTTTCCACTTCTGTGGCTTTGCCCCTGCTCGTGGTGGGGGAATCTGCTACGATATATTTAGATTGCAAGCCTTTGTGAGCAGAGCCCTCTTAACTTTTGTATGTTTGAGACGAGAGAAATTTGAACAAATTTAACACCTTGCAAGTGTTCCCAGTCCTCCCGCCCCAGCTCTATATATAGACACCGTGCAAAGTTATCGTTACAGTGTGGAATGGTGTCCTGCAGAATTATAATGCAGCGGGGGGGCCTCAAAGCTTACAGGTCCAGAATGACAGCCATTATGTTACTCAGGCGCTGGAGATTACGCGCTTGCCAGCGATCGCCCATTTTGCACAAGCTTGTTTCCTATGATCTTTAATAGCTGTGAACCGTGACCAATCGCAGAATGCTATAATTTAGCTACAAAGTGTAAACTTCCAGTGACTGAGACTGACCCTGTCCATTGACTACAATGGGATAATTGGGTAAAAGTTAATTTATTTGTTTATTTCAGTTTTTCTAGGCAATGCAAAACAGGTAATTTTACTTTGACCTTTGTGACTAGATTTCACGCACAGTAATTGCAGACGATTTATCACGTAAAGGAATATTTCACAGTATATGCCGGGTTTTCTAAGTGATTTAATTGCAGGGTGTAAATTGGCCTGTGTGTAGTTTAGGCCTGCACCCACGAGTACAGCATATGCAATCATATCAGCATCTTATCATAAGAACTGAAGGCAGTATGTCCGGGGCGGCCAACCTGCGGCTCTTTAGGTTTTGTGATGCGGCTCCCCCCACTGGAACTGTGAACGCTAGCCTCTGATCGCTTCACAGGCTAGCGTTCCCAGTGATGCAATGCACGGGTGACGTCACCCCGATTTGAAGAGCCTGCCCTGCACGACTGCTGGATCTAGATAGATGTAGTCAGAGGCAGAGGGAGCCAGAGCGGTCAGGTAAGTACTGGGCTGGGGGCACTGCATATGGGGCACAATACAGGGGGCACTGCTTAAGATGCAAAAATACAGGGGGCACTGCATAAGAGGCAACAATACAGGGGGCACTGCATAAGTAGCAACAATACAGGGGGTACTGCATAAGTAGCAACAATACAGGGGGCACTGCATAAGTAGCAACAATACAGGGGGCACTGCATAAGGGGCACAAATACAGGGGGCACTGCATAAGGGGCACAAATACAGGGGGCACTGCATAAGAGGCAACAATACAGGGGGCACTGCATAAGAGGCAACAATACAGGGGGCACTGCATAAGAGGCAACAATACAGGGTGCACTGCATAAGTAGCAACAATACAGGGGGCACTGCATAAGAGGCAACAATACAGGGGGCACTGCATAAGTGGCAACAATACAGGGGGCACTGTATAAGAGGCAACAATACAGGGGGCACTGCATAAGAGGCAACAATACAGGGGGCACTGCATAAGAGGCAACAATACAGGGGGCACTGCATAAGAGGCAAAAATACAGGGGGCACTGCATAAGAGGCAAAAATACAGGGGGTACTGCATAAGGGGCACAAAAACAGGGGGCACTGCATAAGAGGCACAAATACAGGGGGCACTGCATAAGAAACACAAATACAGGGAGCACTGCATAAGGGGCACAAATACAGGGGGCACTGCATAAGGGGCACAAATACAGGGGGCACTGCATAAGGGCACAAATACAGGGGGCACTGCATAAGGGGCACAAATACAGGGGGCACTGCATAAGGGGCACAAATACAGGGGGCACTGCATAAGGGGCACAAATACAGGGGGCACTGCATAAGAGGCAAAAATACAGGGGGTACTGCATAAGGGGCACAAAAACAGTGGGCACTGCATAAGAGGCACAAATACAGGGGGCACTGCATAAGAAACACAAATACAGGGGGCACTGCATAAGGGGCACAAATACAGGGGGCACTGCATAAGGGGCACAAATACAGGGGGCACTGCATAAGGGGCACAAATACAGGGGGCACTGCATAAGGGCACAAATACAGGGGGCACTGCACACAACACAAAAATACAGGGGGCACTGCATAAGAGGGAAAAATACAGGGGGCACTGCATAAGGGGCACAAATACAGGGGGCACTGCATAAGGGGCACAAATACAGGGGGAACTGCATAAGGGGCACAAATACAGGGGGCACTGCATAAGGGGCACAAATACAGGGGGCACTGCATAAGGGGCACAAATACAGGGGGCACTGCATAATGGCACAAATACAGGGGGCACTGCGTAAGGGGCACAATTACAGGGGGCACTGCATAAGAGGCAACAATACAGGGGGCACTGCATAAGGGGCACAAATACAGGGGGTACTGCATAATGGTACAAATACAGGGGGAACTGCATAAGGGGCACAAATACAGGGGGCACTGCATAATGGCACAAATACAGGGGGCACTGCATAAGAGGCATAAAATACAGGTGGCACTGCATAAGAGGCAACAATACAGGGGGCACTGCATAAGAGGCACTACTGTCTGATAGAGCCAGTGGGGGTGGTACAGCCTGGGGGCTGGGGGGATGATACCTGCTTTCATGCTTATGGGGGCAGTGTGGGGCTGTTGAGATAACTCTGGGGGGGGGTGACATAAGGTCACGCTCCGGCAAAATGTCATACCAAAGGCGTGCGTACAAGCCCACAACCCATTTTTGCGCATTCGGCGCACGCATGCTATCGGCTTTTTAGCTTGACTACAGATGTTTTTTGTGTCTCTGGCTCTGACTGGTTGTCGCCCCTGCAGTATGTTCATGTCTGATTCAGATCAAACCACGAGGCTGGTGTAGGGATGTTCTCCTGAGCTTATTTAGGTCTCTATGATCAGTGAAGTTTTCCCTCCCTCTCCTCTCTCCCTCCCTCTCTCCCTCCCTCTCTCTCTCCCTCTCTCTCTCCTCTCCCTCCCTCCCTCTCTCCCTCCCTCCTGCCATCCCTCTCTCTCTCCCTCCCTCCCTCCCCCTCCCTCCCTCTCTCTCTCCCTCCCTCCCCCTCCCCCTCTCTCCCCCTCTCTCCCTCCCTCTCCCTCCCTCTCCCTCCCTCTCCCTCCCTCTCTCTATCTCTCCCTCTCTCCCTCCCCCCCTCCCTCTCACTCCCTCTCTCTCTCTCCCTCTCTCTCCCTCCCTCCCCCTCTCTCTCTCCCTCCCCCTCTCTCTCTCCCTCCCCCTCCCTCCCTCTCTCTCCCTCCCTCTCTCTCCCTCCCTCCCCCTCTCTCCCTCCCTCCCCCTCTCTCTCTCCCTCCCCCTCCCTCTCTCTCTCTCCTTCCCCCTCCCTCTCTCTCTCTCTCTCCTTCCCCCTCCCTCTCTCTCCCTCCCCCTCCCTCTCTCTCCCTCCCTCTCCCTCTCTTCCTCCCTCCCTCTCCCTCCCTCTCTCTCTCCCTCCCTCTCTCTCTCTCTCCCTCCCTCTCCCTTCCTCTCTCCCCCTCTCTCCCTCCCTCCCCCTCTCTCTCCCTCCCTCCCTCTCTTCCTCCCTCCCTCCCTCCCTTCCTCCCTCCCCCTCCCTCTCCCCCTCTCCCTCCCTCTCCCTCTCTCTCTTCCTCCCTCTCTCCCTCCCCCTCTCTCTCTCTCCCTCTCTCTCTTCCTCCCTCCTTCATTTTTTTTTGTGATTTGTTGGCTATTTTTCGGCAGGAAAGAAAAACAGACTGGGTGCCAGTGTATATTTGTTTTGGGTTGGACTTCCGTACATGACTATTTTATGTGTGGCACGGTATGCGGTCAGGTAGCCGGCTGTCAAAATGCAGACCGCCGGCTTCCCGACTGTAAAATCCCGGCATACCGAACGAAGGCAAGCCGGGCATTGGCAGCAGACAGCCACACCACGTGGGGGGTTAGTGTGGCACCACCCTTATGGGGCAGCAACACTTCCCTGCAGGATTGGGAATTCAAGTTTGGACGGGGGAGTTGGATGCGAGGACTTGAGCTGATAAAGGCTCCCTGGGAACACACCGCCTACAATGCATGTTATTGTTAGACAGGGAGATTGCTGGACTCTTTAGGGAGTCAGGGAGATTGCTGCTATCTAAGGGAGTTCCCTGACAATGGGAGTTAGGAAGCTTGCAGTAGGTACATCCCTGGCATTGCCAGGATAACACCATGGCAGTGATCTTTCGGCATACTTGCTTTCTGAACCGGTCTGGCCGGGAGGCTCGAAAATCAAGTGGCACTCCTGGCCGCCCGGAATAGGTGGGCAAGTCTCCCAGCGTAGTGTATAGCCGGGCAACAATTATGTGCTTGCGTGGTCACACCCCCAATGCTGCTTCAAGTCCTCGCCGTGCCAACCTAGCTGCCCCCTCCTGAAGGAGGAAACCAGAATGCCGGCAAGTATGTCTTTGGGTAAAGCTGAAAATCATGGAAATGATTTAATCACAGCAATAAGATTAAACATGGGCGGGGGTGAGTAAGTGATACCCCGTGCCCTCCCTATCCCACTAATGATCAGATCTTAGAACAGTTTCCCCTGGTGATAGCTAATAAATACAAAATCCCTGAATAACACAGAGCTTTCCACCTTTGATGAAGTGTCTTGTCATTTATTTTATTTTCGCCATTTGATGTAGACGTGCGCTTAGTTCTTCAGAACACTTGGCTGACGGTATTAGTGCAGCCGAGTCCAGTACAGACGTAAAACATATATGACACTAGGGATCCGTAACGGTCTCTTCAGCTGCATGAAAACCACAACATTCTGCCAGTTGGTTATTATCGTAGACACAACCCGTCTGGTCCGCCAAGCGCGCACGCAAAAAGCACGAAGTCATCTCAGGCCTTGCAGGGTGTGATCTGAGCGGAGCTAAGCACCATTTTTCTATCGCAGTTCCCATCCATAACCACAATGGAATACGTCTACGTTTAAGAGTTATATAAATGTTTTTATTTCACCAGCTATATACGAGTTATGAATCCTGAAACCACCAACTTTTGGCATTGCCACTCTCTAATGAGTAATTTGGCGTTCCGCTGCGTTAAATAGAAACACATTGGAATTCTGAGAGTAGTATAATCCATACGTGGAATTGTCAGCATGTGTTTTCACTTCACAGCTAGGAGGGATTAAATATACAGACGCGTACGTATCTTTCTTTACGGCGCATTAGGAACGTATTCTGCATTTAGAAAGATTTTATGGGACTAACAAAAACAACATTTTCATGCTTGTGTAAGACTGAAGCATTTTATGCAATTTGTTAAATTGGGGTTTTTGGGATGCAGAACACATGGACAAGCCCCGATGGAAACCACACAATCCAGGTCACAGAGAGGAATTTACACAGGAATGGAACTTTCACTGGGGGGGTGTTGGGGAAATTGTTTACATTGTGGTTTTACAGTTATAAGAACAGGTGGATTTCAAATCTATACTGAGGCCCTGACTCACAGGTGAATGCTTTGCCGGTGTCGGATGCAGTGAAGCGATATTTGGCTACTGCGCCTAATTCACATCACACGTGTCCCGATTGTGTCTGTGCAGAGTCGCAGTTGCGATTTCTGATGCACGCATGGAGAAGTACATTGAAAATGCAGTAGGCGTTCCTGGGCGGTTGCTGGGAGGTGGCTTAACGCATACACGCAGATGGTCCATATTATGGGGGTGTCAGTGAAAGGTCCTACTAGTGTATGGGGACAAGGGGCATGATTCAGAGACGGACGCTATTTGCGGTAGTTCGTTCTGAAAAAAGGGGTGGCTATTCAAATGAACCGTTCACTCTTTGCGGTCTGTTCACGCCTCTATGTCTGAACGAGCGAACAAAACTTGCGGTCGTTTTTTTGGAAACTACGCCCCCTGGCCGCTCGCATCCTACGTCATCTCCGCTATTTATTAGATTAATCGAGTACATCGACCAGCGTATGAACTGCTCGCTATTCTTGTGGTTGGTTTTTCCAACCGCAATCTTGCGAGCAGTTCTGACTATAAAATAACCCAGTGACGTGGTCAATGACGCTGCTGTACTAATTATGCACACCCATAAAACGCCCGTTTTGACCTTTAAGCACGCCTGCGTTCGGATCTCCACTCCCCGTTTTCAAGCACCTTCCCCGTTACCACCCACATACGCCTCCTCATGTCACTCAAAATAGCAAGCATTCGCTATTTAGCGAACAAACGATTTTCGGCCGCACTGACTGGTTCGCGCATGCGTATTACGATCCGTACGCATGCGCAGTTGGGCAAACATCGCTCGGAGCGAGCGGCCGCTTACGAGCGGCTCTGAGTCAGGCCCAAAGGACGGTATTGCTGCTGCCAGGCAAGTAAGTGATATCGTTGATAGCTCCTGCGTTACCTTTATAATATTATATAATATATTATATTATATATATTATATAATCATATAATATATTTAAATTATATATGCGTTACGCCATTCTTTCAAAAGTAGGCGAAAAATTATTTATTTTTTTCACCTACTTTAAAGAATGATGAATAGACGCCCTATAGAAGACACAGGGCCGGATTCACTACCGATCGCAGTTGCTAATACGCACGCAATCTGCCGATTGTTGCATACTGCGCATGCGTATGCCTCTAAGTGCGTGTGTGCAAACCGGCAACTGAGATCAGGAATGCATTCGCAGCGGCTACGCAGACTCTTTGCAGAGTGATAGACAGGAAGTACCGTTTGTGGGCGATAATGGGGAGGGTGGTCGGCCGAACGCAGGCGTGCCAGTGCCTTTCAACGCCGTTGCAGGGGCATGCATAAATTAACCACTACGATAAAATACGCAGCCCGAGGCCTCATATCGTGCGCAGAAGTCAACAATTCCTGAGTGAGGTCTGATCTGCCTGAACTGTGCGTATGGGTCCGATGTTACTCGATTGTACCGATGTTTTCGCAGTCTTGCTAACCATTACAGATGTGCATGTAGATGCAGTGGACGTCCTTATGTAGTGGTGCGGCGACATTGCGATCCCCCTAACACCTGAGCTGCAGAAATGTACCTGACTATCACATTCCGTTCTACAATAACCAGCAGCCTTGACAGCGGCACCCAGGCGTAATACCAGATAAATCTCATGGCGTCATACATATTGTGATACGAGTGTGACTGGTCCAGCTCACTAGTCACTATTTACTCAGGTGTCATTTTCCCCTAGTTCGTTATCTATTAACTAAATGATAATATAACATGCTCGGCCTGGTTCAGGGTTGGACGTACGCCTGTTTTCGTTTTGCCCTTGTTCCGGATACAAGCGTTTACAGGAGATACTGTGTCTTATGAGATCAGTCGCACTGAAGAGGTGCCTCGGCCCCCAACACACACACACTCACATATAGGGCCTGATTCAGAGCCGCTCGTAAGCTGCCGCTCGTTCGCTCCGAGCGAAGTTCGCACAATTGCGCATGCGTATGGGTCGTAATGCGCATGCGCCAACCAGTCAGTGCGGTTGGAAATCGAGCGCTCGCAAAATAGCGAGTGCCTGCTAATTTGAGTGACAGGATGAGGCGTTTGTGGGTGGTAACAGGGGAAGGTGCTTGAAAACGGGGAGTGGTGATCCGAACGCAGGCGTGCCAAACGGTCAAAACGGGCGTTTTAAGGGTGTGCATAATTAACAAAGCAGCGTCATCGACCACGTCACTTGGTTGTTTCTTAGCCTGAACTGTTCGCATGATTGCGGTAGGAAAATCCAACCACAAGCACTGCGAGCAGTTCAGACGCCTTTTCGATGTACTCGTTTAATCTAATAAATAGCGGAGATGACGTAGGATGCGAGCGGCCAGGGGGCGTCTTTACAAAATAGTGAGCGCTTGTTTCGTTCGCTCGCTCACACATAAAGGCGTCAACAGACCGCAAAGAGCGAGCGCTCAATTTAAATAGCCGGACCCTTTTTCTGAACGAGCGAGCGCAAATAGCGTCCGGCTCTGAATCAGGCCCATAGACACAGTCACACAAACACACACGTTATAATTATAATCAGTGTCTGCCCCCACTCCCTGGAGCGCCTGCTCATGTTATTTCGGGGTGAATTTTCACCTTGAATCTCCAGCACGTTACGGCCGCTCCTATTACCAGAAAGCAATGTTACAGCAAAAACTGTGTAACAGATATTTCATAGTTACAGGACTTTGCATTTTCCCTCTCTGATCATCTCTCCTAAATCACAATTTGAAAATGTATAACTACACCCCCCTCTCCCAACGCCCGGCTTTCTCTTTATTAGAATGTGATTCTTTACTTGCAACGTCAGTGTTAGATAAGACAATTAATGTTACAGCTGTGCAGATTTAGGGTTAATAGTAATTACTTCTAGTCATTAAAGCAAATCTAATTGACTTCAGTGGGACTGTGATGGGGAAAGTTCAGCGTGGAGCTGAGTTCATTAGGAAGATATCGGGGCACCTACAAATGAAGGTTAATTACAGGCTGCCTTTTATATCTCCTATCAGGGACAGTCTGGGAGTGAGAAGGAAACGTGGACGTCCCTGTTATTATTACTAGGCCTTTAGTCTGTCTAATCTGCAGCTCTGTCCTGAATGTCTCTGCAGGGCTTATAGCGATAGTTACATACATACGTGTTTATATACTATAAATCAGTATTAATTAAGATTTTCTACTGTCGCTTGTCACAGTGATAATGTCTCACGCAGGTTAAACGCTTGGTGCTTTTATTTACCAGGTATGAAATTCTGGAACGGACTGTTTAATGGTCAAACACCTATTTATTATCTCAGCCGCACTAGTGACAGAACTGCCCTTCGTCCACATTTACTTAACGGACGGCTGAGTGATAGTCAGCTCCTCAGCAACACTGGCTGGCAGCGGTTATGGGGCCCATGTATCCCAAAAAAATAAGATTCACCGATCCTGCATCCCTCCCCCCCTGATTTACTATTTCTCCAATCCACCAATATGTCCCCATACATTCATTTTCATCCAAAGGTCAGATCTGCTAATCATGAGAGTGACCATATTACTAGCAGTCAGCAATTCGGCTGATCGTTACCATACGCTACCAAGCTACAGCCCGACTGCTCTGTGAAATGCAATATGTTGGATAAAATGAGTCACCTATTCCTATGGAGGGAATCTGCAATCGCTGAGCCCCATACATTGGTGGTTTGGGTTTTTTACGCAATCGTCTGCAAAACGCAGAATTGTCCCAACTGATTGCTGATGTGTGGGGGCATTTAGAGGAGTCTTCATGCCTCACCAGCCAGTCCTGCACCCATCTACGCACGCCCGGCCCAGCATTGCCAGTCCTGCATCCATCTGCGCAAGCCCGGCCCAGCATCGCCAGTCCTGCACCCATCTGCGCACGCCCGGCCCAGCATTGCCAGTCCTGCATCCATCTGCGCATGCCCGGCCCAGCATTGCCAGTCCTGCATCCATCTGCGCACGCCCGGCCCAGCATTGCCAGTCCTGCATCCATCTGCACACGCCCGGCCCAGCATTGCCAGTCCTGCACCCATCTGCCCACGCCCGGCCCAGCATTGCCAGTCCTGCACCCATCTGCGCACGCCCAGCCCAGCATTGCCAGTCCTCACATGCACAGTGAACTGGCCAGGCTTGGGCTTTCAGTTCCACTTAATAATTATACAGAAATTACTATATACAGTCAGGTGCATAAATATTGGGACATGACAGAATTTTCAAATTTTGCCCTCTATTCACCACCACAAGGGCTTTGAAATGAAACAAACAAGATGTGCTTTACCTGCAGACTTTCAGATTTAATTTGAGGGTAATTACATCCAAATCAGGTGAACGGTGTAGGAATTACAATGGTTTCTATATGTGCCTCCCACTTTTTAAGGGGCCAAAAGTAATGGGACTATCAACTCAAAAGCTGTTTCATGGGCAGGTGCGGGCTATTCCCTCGTTATTTCATTATCAATTGAGCAAGTAAAAGGTCTGGAGTTGATTCTAGGTGTGACATTTGCATTTGGAATCAGTTGCTGTCGACTCACAATATGAGATCCAAAGAGCTGTCACTATCAGTGAAGCCATCATTAGGTTGAAAAATCAAGACAAACCCATCAGAGAGAGAGCAAAAACATTAGGTGTGGCCAAATCAACTGTTTGGAACGTTCTTAAAAAGAAAGAACGTATCGGAGAGCTCAGCAACACCAAAAGACCCGGAAGACCACAGAAAACAACTGTGGTGGATGACAGAAGAATTATTTCCCTGGTGAAGAAAGACCCCTTCACAACAGTTGGCCAAATCAAAAACACTCTCCAGGAGGTAGGTGTATACGTGTCAAAGTCAACAATCAAGAGAAGACTTCACAAGAGTGAATATAGAGGGTTCACCACAAGATGTAAACCATTGGTGAGCCTCAAAAACAGGAAGACCAGATTAGAGTTTGCTAAACAACATCTAAAGAAACCATTACAGTTCTGGAACAACATCCTATGGACAGATGAGACAAAGATCAACTTGTACCAGAGTGATGGGAAGAGAAGAGTATGGAGAAGGAAAGGAACTGCTCATGATCCAAAACATACCACCTCATCAGTGAAGCATGGTGGTGGTAGTGTCATGGCGTGGGCATGTATGGCTGCCAATGGAACTGGTTCCCTCGTATTTATTGATGATGTGACTGCTGACAAAAGCAGCAGAATGAATTCTGAAGTGTTTCGGGCAATATTATATGCTCATATTCAGTCACATGTTTCACAACTCATTGGACGGCGCTTCACAGTGCAGATGGACAATGACCCGAAGCATACTGCAAAAGCAACCAAAGAGTTTTTGAAGGCTAAAAAGTGGAATGTTATGCAATGGCCAAGTCAATCCCCTGACCTGAATCCGATTGAGCATGCATTTCACTTGATGAAGACAAAACTGAAGGGAAAATGCCCCAAGAACAAGGAGGAACTGAAGACATTTGCAGTAGAGGCCTGGCAGAGCATCACCAGGGATGAAATCCAGCATCTGGTGATGTCTATGCGTTCCAGACTTCAGGCTGTAATTGCCTGCAAAGGATTTGCAACAAAGTATTAAAAAGTGAAAGTTAGATTTAGAATTGTTTAGTTTGTCCCATTACTTTTGGCCCCTTAAAAAGTGGGAGGCACATATAGAAACCGCTGTAATTCCTACACCGTTCACCTGATTTGGATGTAATTACTCTCAGATTAAATCTGAAAGTCTGCAGTTAAAGCAAATACTGTTTGTTTCATTTCAAAGCCATTGTGGTGAATAGAGGCCAAAATATGAAAATTCTGTCCATGTCGCAATGTTTATGCACCTGATATATATACTGCATGTATATATATATATATATATATATATTTATTTATATATATATATATATATATATAAATGATAGACCTATAGCAACATACTATCTCGCTATGGTCCCCTGTCGCCAGTGTGCTGATGCGTTACAAGCTGCAAATCTAATTGTGTTCTGAGGGTCGTTGTGAAATGTGTGTAGTTGAAGAATGACATTTTTATTTGCTCTCTCATGTAACGTGAGTTGTACAGCATTGGAATACGCCCCGTCTGGCGTTACTGGATTCCGCTTCAGGTTATTGATGGCAGGAAAATGAACAAAACGCTATAAAACATTTCTTCCTACGGTTGCAGAGACATTAATCTGACCCATTGTGTCTGGGAGCTGCTGATGACTGTCTGACTGACTGATGCTGGTCACTCACATGGTAACTATCGCTATACTATACACCGTCCGCACTGGCTGGGCCCAGCATACAGCAGGCTGCAATCAGAGTGTGTCCAGTGTGTAGTTAGTGTATACAAAGTGTCTGCCATAGTCATTCATAGGTATGTATTATGGGGCCCATTTACGCTACGTAGCAATGAACACCATGCATGGCAGCGCACTAAGGGGTCAATTTACTAAAGTGCGGGTTTTTAAAAGTGGAGATGTTGCCCATAGCAACCAATTAGAGTCTAGATATCTCGTAGAAGGTGCTAAATAAATGATAAGTAGAATCTGATTGGTTGCTATGGGCAACATCTGCACTTCTAAATACCCGCACTTTAGTAATTATGTCCCTAAGAGCGAATATCAAACCGCCCAGGAGTATAATTCCTTCTAGTGGTCAAAATAGGAACTATGTAAGGCGACAGTGTTACTGTTACTACCCAATGTACTAACTATAGCACCAAAGAAAACTCTACCCTTCCCCACAGAACAGGTAGGACAAAGAAGCGAATACAAAGGACTATAAACCTATATTTTAAATGTTACCCTTGTTATATTCTATTGTAAACCTCAACTAATAACAGTTTAAAAGAATATTCTTGTAATAAGAGTTTTCAGCATTTAGTACAGTTCCATTATGTGATTCCTCTTCTCCATAATCCCTTCATGGCTTCCCAGAGGTTTTCTGGAAATCTGATTTAGGTGCGCCATTCCTCTCACAATACAAAATGTAGAGTGCATGGACAAATGATTAGAGATATCTATATAATAAATCTATAATGTCTGTCTCGTCTCCATCAGCTCTGACTGCTAGGGAGAAGAGACAGGCCTGGCCTCGGGGGAAGACCCAACCATACACCAGAAACGGGGCAAGTATGTGGGTACAGTGGCAAACGCAGGATTTCTAGAGGGGGGTTTCCAAATGCTTGACTTTAGAGCAAGTGTGCCCAGTCCATGAAGAGGGCATAATTAGCACTTAACCAGCTTTAATATGTGTCATACATAGTGTATAGCATGTCATGATAATTCCAGCATATACAGGACCAGTGATCACAGTAAGCCATTGTATATGAGCTGAATGTTTTTATTTCAGATGTGGGCATCATTTCAGAGCATTGGAGTCTGGGGGAGCAGCAGAAGAACCCAGCACTACCCTGGGCATATAAGTACATATTGGTCTCGTCATGCACTGGATAGTGTATTATTATATGGTATTAATAATTAACCATATTGATGGTCTATAGCAGTGCACCCCTCACAGAGCATGTTTTCCAGATCTCCTAGTTGGTGCACAGATGTATGTTAAAAGATCCACAGGCTGGTGTTAATTATTTAATTTGTGACACTGAGAAGCACATGCAGCACTAGTAAAATTCTATATTACTATTTCTATTGTGGTCATGGTGTGGGCTGGGGAGGGGGGTTTCCAGGCAACCGGAACCCCCCCCCCCCCCCTGCGTTTGCCTATGGGGTAGGGTACTAAGCGGGGCTGTTGCAGGAGATAGAGAGGTAGCTGGTGCGGGGCAGATCCAGGAGCAGTTTCTGGTAACCTGACATATGGGTGCCTGTACTAGTGTGTAATAATTATGCTGGGCATACACAGTAGAGCTATATAAAATAGATGTATACATATATTACACACTAGTAGGTCCCAGTTACTGAGGTTAGCACAGCTCTTACTATATACTGAGGAATGCTTGGAAGAAACCCCCCGACCCAATTAGTAGCAAACATTTAATTGGGATGTAACTTGAGAAATCTTTTTGCTGTTCCTTAGCCTGGGATCCCTGTGGATTTTCCCTGGGGGTTAAGGTGAGAACATTGTTTGTTGTTTGCATCTGAGCATGTGCCAGCTGTTTCCGCTCATGGCGCGCTGTGTGTAAGGAAGCCGTAGCTAATGGCTGTCACGTTAAGGTGACATCTCACATGAGCTGGGCTGCAGGGCCTGAGAGGTGGAACTGACATGTTCTCTCTGTGCGGCCTGGGTCGCCCGGAAACCCTGCACTGACACGCCAGTGTTTCCTTATGATGAGTTACAGGGTAAAACGAGCATGGTTATTGACAGTACAAATATCCCAGGTGCATCATATCTTCACTAATCTCCAAGAAGGGCTAAGATGGATGGGAATTATCATTACTCAGAATTTTTCAATTCCATCTAAAGATGCTGACTGCTCTCTGGGGATCCATAGCTGCTCTGGATACTCTCCCTCCCCATACAGCGCATTTATATATGTGCCAATGCACTTATTGTTTTTACAAGTCCACATATACCCAGGCGCACGCTCCACTTAGCAGGTTTATGTTCCATCTACGCACATGATCAATGCGTTGTTTTTTTCCTTAAGGTGGAACAACAGTGGAAGCATCACCATAAATCACATTTGCCCCACTCTCCTCCATTACTTTCATAACTGATTTCATTGGTCGATTGTTATATATTGCAGCAATACTTGGCAAAATCCAGGAGCGTCCTAGACATTGCTTACAACCTGACTGTTAGTAATAAAGTCACATTTACATATTTATACAAATAACGTGTATTAAAAGAATAGATCTGGGACATTTCTAGATAAACTGTATTTTCAGTATCCAGGTGCGTTATTCATAGTACACAGGAGAAGCTATGAGGCCATCTATCAGGGCCGAAACAGGGCAGTTTCACACCCTGTACTGGATCCCACAGATGAGACCTTATGGCGTCACCATCAGGAAGGCCAGGCGTAGGGTGCCTGGTGCGTTACAAGGAGGCGCTAAGCTCCTCCCCAGGCAGCAGGGTGCCATTCTAGGCACCTCTCAGGAGCTGGTGAAGAACGACATTGGCCAGTGACTGTTCCACCCCCTTGACCTTGTACCCTTGGCGGCAGCACCAGTTGCACTCCCCTCCTTACCGCCCTGCCGTTCACAGCATATTCCCCCTATATTTCCTCTATGTTCAATTTTAAGTAGGCGAACACTGAGGGCCTGATTCAGAGGTGCACGCTATGTCGCTGCCGCACGCAAGTGGGCAACGTTTTCAGTCTGCGCATTCGTCCTGATGGTTACCGCTGAAAGCCGCAGAATGAATTTGGACGCAGAGAGAAGCAATGTCAGGGATGTTCCCGAGTGATAACAGGAAGGTGGCTAGCCAGACACGGACAGCGATCGTGTTTTGACGCAGTTGCATTGATATTGGCGGCCATGTTCAGACGGACATTCTGCGCCTCCATAGGGCTGGTGCAGTGTGCAATGGTGCAGCCGACGGTGCGTCTGAACACGCACAGTGGCAGATTAGCGCCACAGCCAGTGGGCGTCATTGTAGGAATCCAATCTCCTGCAGCATTAGCATAAAGGCGCAGGCTATTTGCATCAATTCAAAAGACCCAATTGCGACTGCAATAGCGCCCACCTCTATATCAGGCCCCAATTCTCTGCTGCAGTCTCTCTGTACTGCACAGTGGGTGGGGCCGCAATGACACCATTACCCACAGACTGCATCATTGAGCCCCCCAGATCCAAAAGGCAGGCTCAGGAGTCCAAGAGAGCTCCTTGAAATTTTTGGACCCTCCCGGGTATTCCAGGAGAGCAGACAGGCAATTTTATGCCATCGCTATTAAAATGTAACCCTATTCATGGGCACACCTGACCTCATGGCTGGCACAGCCTTGGATCTATGTATCTTTAATATTAGATAGCTTGGATGCTTTCCAAAAGAATTGTGTGGGTCTCCTAGCTGTGTACCGGCATCTGCGCGTCACCGTGTTGTGCCGGGAGTTTAGCTGTGGCTCTTAGCCTGTTATGATAGGGCTGATGTGATACCTTTTACAGATGTTTTGCATT
This sequence comes from Taudactylus pleione, assembly GCA_031769625.1. Classification (NCBI taxonomy): domain Eukaryota; kingdom Metazoa; phylum Chordata; class Amphibia; order Anura; family Myobatrachidae; genus Taudactylus; species Taudactylus pleione. The sequence continues at coordinate 529,001 of JAUIMM010000485.1, forward strand.
TGCAACGTGCTCATTTTTCCTCTTACCAAAACTAAACCTATGATAAAGTGCACGTTTCACATCTCCAGAAGTGACAGAAAGATCAGCAGAAGATTTTGTGGGTGGAGGACATCGGAAGGGGAGTGAGAGGAACCTTTACAAAAATTGCCAGGTTTTCACCATATAATGTGCAGAAATCAAAAATACTCTTTGCTAAACACAATGACTTAGGGGCATATGTATCAAAGTTTGTTGTGAGATACTATTGTGAGATATATATCACCAACCAATCAGCTTCTAACTTACATTGTGCAGGCTGCGTTTAAGAAATGTATTTACACACACACATATTTATATACATATGTATTTAAAGATAAAAGAACGATTTCCCTGAGGATCTAATACATCACTTCTCTGTGAAACATTGTGATCCAGCTGCGACAAACTTGGCAGGGAGTGACGAGGTTAAACAGTTCCCATTGTTTTGTACAGAGGAGACGTACAAAGGATTCATACAGTAGTTTAAAAAGTTATTTAGTTTGATTATTCTACTTTCCAACAACTCCGATATGAAGATTTCCATAACATAGTATGTGGTTTCCCGGCAGCACCGCCTTCCGCATTGTTACATTGTAGCACAACAGGTATTTTGCCGCTGTCTTGCTATAAATGATTGTGCACTTGAACACAGTATCGTATGTACCATAATAAAGCTCCTATGTGTGGTACGTGGGCGGTAGTGTTGCACAATCTGACACAAGCAAATCTGTGTCCCATTACACGCCCACAGAAGGAATGAAGCCGCCTCACACTTGCAGAAGCGCAGCAGGATAAATTAGTGGGCTGGGCATTGCTCAGGGGGTGATAGGAGGATAATTACGCTTAGATAAATGCGCACTCCGGGTGAGTAAGTGATTTGCTACAACTACACAGGGCTCAGGGGGGCTGGAGAGAGGAGGGGGGTGTTGTTAACCACTTGGAGCCCCCATAAGCCACAAAAAAAAATGATAGCCTTGCTGGCTCTTTATAAATCACAGTAATGGAAATACACGTGAGCCTGGATGCTGGCGTAATTCTTATTTCCAGCTAAAATAAACTCACTCACCTAAAGCATAATAATAAACACTGCAGGGTCTCTCTCTATTAAAGTGTAAATATGATAAATAAACCACAGCCCCACTTCTGAGGGACACAGACAAACGTTCATTTGTTTTTAGTATGAGATTTATTTTCAGTCAACAGTTTTGATTTTATGAATTGATTTGTGGTCTTTACATCCTTTGACATCGTTCATTGTTTTCATATATAGGGGTCTATTTACTAAGCAGTGTTAGGAGACAGAGTGAAAAGTGATAAGAAAGTGATAAGGTACCAGCCAATCAGCTCCCAACTGTCATTTTTCAAACACAGCCTGTGAGATGACAGTTGGGAGCTGATTGGCTGGTACCTTATCACTTTCTTATCACTTTTCACTCTGGGCCTGATTCAGAGCCGGACGCTCTGACCAGAGTGCTCGCTCTGAATCAGGGCCCTCCTACCTTAAAATGGAGCGGCCTCCTGGCCGCTCGCATAGCTGTGGGTGACCACCCACAGCATATGCGAGCGGCCAAAAAGATGGTCGCAATGGTTAAGACCATCGCGACCATCGGGCTTGCGACGAGACCCTTGTGGTAGGGTCTCGTTGCCGCAAGCCCTGGAGTGATTTTGGCTCTATCAGAGCCAAAATCACTCCCACTGACATCACTAGTGATGTCAGTGGGGCCGGACTCAGACGGTAGGCGTTCCCATGGGGACGCCTCCGTCTGGCAACCACGCCCCCGGCACGCCCACTAAAGGGGCCGTGCTGTCAGTCACCATCGACAGCATGCCCCCTTCAGTGCGAGACCCATAACGACGGCTTGGCCATCATTATTCGGGTCTCGCGCATGCGCACGACGGAGCTCCCTCCGTCGTGCGTATGCGCATTGGGGGAACATCGACCCGCTTGCGAGTGTCCTGCAATTACCCCCTCTGTCCCCTAACACTGCTTAGTAAATAGACCCCCATATTCTTCTACAGGGGAGGAGATACCTTCTACCTTGGAGAGGAAAAGTGGAGACGTTGCCCATAGCAACTAACAAGCAACTGCCATTGTTTTAGCACAGCCTGTAAAATGACAGGTAGGAGCTGATTGGTTGGTTTGGGCAATTGATACATCTATCACTATGGGGCCTATTCATCATTACTTAAGTCTTTTTTAAAAATAAAACAGTTATTATGTACAATTGTAATTAATAAGTAACGGACCCATTCATTAAACATGTAATGCAGGAGACGCACCGATATCTCCTGGTTACAATTCTCCCCCGGTAGTGTTTACACGCCAGCTTGTGCCGGAGGAGGATCTTTTCAGATTCCTCCCCGCTGTGTCCCCACTGCCTCCGGCTCTCAGCTCCACCAACGTACCTCCACGTCACCCGTTTTCTCTATGATGGGATCCCGGATAACTTAGACCCCCCCTGTGCCCCATGGCAGAGCTGCTGAGCCCCACGTGCCAGACCCCTCCGGGCCCCTAGCAGCCAGCAGCCCCCCGCACCAAACTCCCCATTATCGAGCCAAATCTGTGCCGGACTGACAGGAAATGGCCCCCTGTGGTGACCACGTGTAATTACCACTGGATATGGGGGTGGGGCCTGTGTGACCGACGGTTCAAACCGCCTATTCCAGTACAGCTGACTCTGCATCCGCAAGATATTACAGGCGCATGTGCAAATCGTATGGGAACGGCGGCGTAGCAGGGTAATGTCTCACATTTCCGAAAAAGCTGTCTCCGCTGTAAAAGCTGCTTTTTGGAAGTGATAATAAAGTAAATGAGCATGATGAATACCGCCGACATTTCCATCGCACTCGCTGCGAGTTCAATCCTTAATTAACGTACAACAGATTTTTTTTTAACCTGATGAATAGGCCCCATATGTACAGTATATGTTCTGCTCATAGGCCATAGTATAAGGATAATAAAACAAGGCTGTAATATGGAGTTTATCTCTGGGGCCACTTGTGCTATAGTTAATTACACACTTTGTAGCAATATATAACTTTCTGGTACGTTAATAACTATTACTACAGTAATAATACGCTCTCTGACTCAGATGTGCACATACAGCGACCGGCGACCACTTTGTTCTAAAACAAATAAGAAATGTGGATTTCCGCCTTTGCTCAGAGTCTGTCGCATCTATCCACGGGATAAAATAGGCGCCATCAGCAGCACTCATTTGAACCAGACCTATTCTTGGTGCAGTTGATGCGAATGAATGCGCCCGAATGTGTGCATACGCAGACCTGTGAATTGCCCGCAGTTCTATCACCACGTCCAACACATAAACACGTATCCTGCGAACGCCCTGTTGCCGCCCAGTAACACAGAGTCAGCCGCAATAACGATATATAGTGTATGACTGAATATAACTGTGTACATAAGCCCCGACACATGCTCAGCTGAAAATAGCTTGATCCGTGCGCAGGCGAATCGCGTGCAACTCTGCAGCATCCCCTCCCTCTCTAAAGCTGGGTACACACCTAAAGATTTTCTGTCCAACCATCCAACTAGTTGATTGGTTGGAATGAAGATCTGGTAACGTATGGGAGTAACTGATGATCAGCAATTTGCTCCTAAATGCCAGAAAACAGATGAAAATGGCGTCAGACAAGTTTGTTAAATGTTTGATCTAAACAATTTGCTCAAACACCAGTTTTTGTCCAATTTCCAGCATTTGGGAGCAAATTGCTGATTGTCATTTACTTTCATCCCTTACCAGATTCTCATCCCAACCAATCACCTAGTTGGCTGGTTGGACAGATAATCTTTACGTGTGTACCCAGACTCCAGGGAAGCACATTACGACCAACCTGCTGACAATATGGTGGGTACAGTGGCAACTGTAACAAAAAATAACACACTCTACAACTCCCTATGGATTAATGAAATAGCCAGCTTTGTAGGGGCGGGCTAGGAATGCCACTGTCTTAGGTAAACACTCTGGAAAGGGAATGGGTGTGCACAAGAGCTTACAGTTTAAGTACAAGTATTTTAAACAGCATTCTCAGGTTTCCGACACATTGGTGAATGAGGACATACCTATTTCTGGTGCCTGCCTAATCTTACACTAATTGGATAAACACAGCATGGTATCGTGAAACTCGAGAATACATCATTTCCAGTGTAAATAAAGAAAAACCTCTGTGTTTAGTTCACACATCATCAGATCCCCAGAAGTAGTACTTTGCGCAGATTTGTTACACGGGGACACAAGCCTCTTATCTCCAGGAATTAGAGGCCCTGGAGACTGGGAAGTGTATCTGTTCTCTCTGCTGAAACAAGATCAGGACATGGGTTTAATTGCAGTCCCAATTTCATCCAACCTAGTAACAACAGTAATTAAGTTACCAGTCTTGTAAGGGATAGCCATAGCCCCTGCTTACAGTATGTCCTACCTGGCCGTGTATCAAATGGGGGTGGGTTGTTACCTGGCCTTGGGAGCTGCCAAAATTCTAAGGTTTAGGGTCACTGATGTCCTCCCCTCCTGGTTCCTCCATTGACAGCCCCATGAAGGTGGGTAGAAATATATTTTGTTGCCAGGTGTTACGTGAAGTCCATCTGGGAAGCCAAAAATGGAGGATGCTCAGATAATGTGGCTGGTGGGCACAGGAGGAACGCTGCACTACAAAGCCACGCCGATTCATGAAGCCCTTATGGAGAAGATCACCAAATAATTCTGGCAGCAATATGAAATTCTGTGAGCGGGCTGGGCAGCAAGCGGCCCCCCCTGGGTGCATGGGTCCGTCTGCACTGCACCCTCTAAGCACATTATAGATACGTGACTGGGCCTAGGGGGGTCTATTTACTATGTACGGCTGCAATTTACCATGGCGGGTCTGGCAAAAATCACGCTCCTCCGCAAGGGTTATACGCATACTGATTTCAGCTGGGGATCTTTGCTGGTCCCCATTGTCAGGTACAACTAACGCCATCCTTGCTGAAGTGTCTGAGGCCGCCATCCCCTCTGAGGTCTCCGAGGACAGAGGCAACACAGGAGAAATAGGTGGTTTACCTCTTGGTAAATGAGGTTGGAAGCTGTGATAACAAAAACGCTCAGCGCCATATATAGAGCCCCCTGTTTCATATATCGTGTGTAAAGGATGGAAAATATATGTGTATATATATATATATACTCTCACACACACACACGACATGAACAAAGCTCTGGTAATTCCTCTTAAATTAGAACATATAAATCATTTACTAGCTTTATGTTCGTACTATATGCTGATGTGAATGAGAATAGAACGTTATTTAACCACCGGACTTAATCTGTGCTGAATCCATAGTTACTTCATCGGAGAAACAGATATTATTAATAACACAGTAACCGTTCAGTTATAATGAACTAAGGAATGTGTCTTGTGACTAAGTGCAGGATTAATATTTTTTCCTCGTATAAATGACATAATTACTTTCCAGAGATAAAGTTACATAGAGCCGCGTATTTCACAAATCCCAGAATCTGCCGTTCAGCACCACCCTAGCTGTGCCTATGCAATGTCTCTGGGCCTAGCACCACCCTAGCTGTGCCTACACAATGTCCCTGGGCCTAGCACCACCCTAGCTGTGCCTACGCAATGTCTTTGGGCCTAGCACCACCCTAGCTGTGCCTACGCAATGGCTCTGGGCCTAGCACCACCCTAGCTGTGCCTATGCAATGGCTCTGGGCCTAGCACCACCCTAGCTGTGCCTACGCAACGGCTCTGGGCCTAGCACCACCCTAGCTGTGCCTACACAATGTCCCTGGGCCTAGCACCACCCTAGCTGTGCCTACGCAATGTCCCTGGGCCTAGCACCACCCTAGCTGTGCCTACGCAATGTCTCTGGGCCTAGCACCACCCTAGCTGTGCCTACGCAATGTCTCTGGGCCTAGCACCACCCTAGCTGTGCCTACGCAATGTCTCTGGGCCTAGCACCACCCTAGCTGTGCCTACACAATGTCCCTGGGCCTAGCACCACCCTAGCTGTGCCTACGCAATGTCCCTGGGCCTAGCACCACCCTAGCTGTGCCTACGCAATGTCTCTGGGCCTAGCACCACCCTAGCTGTGCCTACGCAATGTCTCTGGGCCTAGCACCACCCTAGCTGTGCCTACGCAATGTCTCTGGGCCTAGCACCACCCTAGCTGTGCCTACGCAATGTCTCTGGGCCTGGCACCACCCTAGCTGTGCCTACGCAATGTCTCTGGGCCTAGCACCACCCTAGCTGTGCCTACGCAATGTCTCTGGGCCTAGCACCACCCTAGCTGTGCCTACGCAATGTCTCTGGGCCTAGCACCACCCTAGCTGTGTCCGCTCAATGTCTCTGGGCCTAGCACCACCCTAGCTGTGTCCGCGCAATGTCTCTGGGCCTAATATGACCCATACTGATACCAAGGGCTCGTGTTAAACTGTATTTACATATTGGTTACATAAGTAACCTGCGTCGTAAGCACAACTAGATTGGCACAAATCTACGCAGAGCGATGTATAAGAACCATCTGTCCTAGTTATGATGCCTGAGGTGCAGAGCTGCAGACACCGTATTACAGATATGCTATAAATCCCACATTTGCAGCTATAACTTCCTTTTCCATCAGACAATAGGAGAACGGCGTTGCTTAGGGTTAGCGTTACACAGGAATAAGACTCACGGATGCTTGCAGCCTATTTTGGCTGGCTGTGACATACTTTCATTAATTTCATTCAGTGACTGAATCCTATCAGACATTCACCAACCTATCTCAGCTCTGTATTAGTGATAATCAGAGGACTGTGGATTAGGCGCTGATAACTTTCACAAGTGCTCGTTGTCTTTCCTCGCTGCATACAATGCGACTTAATTGCTCTGCTTTTCCCTTTGTTTAGGAGTGAAACTCTCACTAGTCTTGTCTTTGATCTCATCCCCACCACAGACACACATCTCTATAGCATTCACATCCAATGTGTTAGATCCTCTTATCATTAACATCACTGGCTTTCTCCCTCTCTTCTATTTGCATACAGAGTAAGATACAAAATGTTGTCCTTACAGTCTCCTAGTCCATGTTTGCACTCTCAGTGGGAGATTCAAACCTTCAAGTGTTCCCTGAGAAGTTCAGGCAGTTTATCAATTAGCTGTATCAGCCACATAACCTCCATACTCTATTCTACGCAATTATCTCCCATCTATACAGTTCACACAAAACTTACATGTGTTCTCTTACTTCTCTCATGCAACCCACTGACCCCAGGCCAACATTGCTGGGTGACTGGATCACACAGACCACCAAGAGCCTCTGCAGTCTAGCTGGGCCAATATGCAATATATAGCACTTACCAGTGGTGTAACTTCATCCCAGGTGCCCGGAGGCACGAAAAATGTTGGTGCCTCCCCCCCCCCCCCCCCAAAAAAAAATAAATTAAAATGTACCACCCCCCCAGCACCTATGCCAGCCCCAGCTGCCGCCGCCCCCCCCTATGCAGTTCCTTTTTTACAGTGCCCCCAGCAGTGGTCCCCCTATGCAGTGCCCGCCTATGCAGTGCCCCCAAGTAATCGTCCCCCTATGCAGTGCCTCCAGTAGTGGTCTCCCTATGCAGTACCTCCAGTAGTGAGCCCCCGGTAGTTGCCCCCAGTAGTGAGCCCCCGGTAGTTGCCCCCTGTAGTTGCCTCCAGTAGTGAGCCCCCAGTAGTTGCCCCCTGTAGGGACCCCCAGTAGTGAACCCCCTGTAGTTGCCCCCTGTAGTGAGCCCCCTGTGGTGAGCCCCCAGTAGGGAGCCCCCAGTAGGGAGCCCCCAGTAGTTGCCCCATGTAGTGAGCCCCCTGTAGTTGCTCCATGTAGTGAGCCCCCTGTAGTTGCACCCAGTAGTGAGCCCCCTGTAGTTGCCCCCAGTAGTACGCCCCCAGTAGTGCGCACACACACACAAAAAAACCCCCCAAAAACAAACACACCTTTATCCCCGCTCCAGTGCTGCTGCCGTCCATCCCCGGTGTTCGCTCCTCGGCACTATGGGAGTGACGTCATGATGTCACTCCCATAGTGCACTGCGGGACCCAGAAGACGGAGGGAGCTCCGTCCTCCGGCTTCCGCCGGGGGTTTGAATAGGAGTCGGGCGCCCGCTGGTAACACACTCAGCGGGTGCATCCTCCGTAGTTACGCCAATGGAGGTGGAGCGCCGATCAGCGGCTCTCCTGCTCCATGCAGCTCCCAGGTACAATGGAGCCAAGTGCCCCCTTCAGGGCTGGCGCCCGGCGGAGAATGACTCCATTGTCTCCGGGACTTCCGCCACTGGCACTTACCCTAATGTATCAGATTCCTATTTCCCTATATAGTGTAAGCCTGCGAGCAGGACCCTCTTACCTCTCTGTCTGTCATTCCTCTGTTTCGTTTTATCTTTGGTTTGATCACAATTGTAATGCACAATAAAATAGGCTGGCGCGTTATATAATAACTAAATGTAGACTACTGTGACTGAGCTCCCTAATACAAGGCATCAGACAAGCAATCTCTGTAAATAGTACTTACCCTTATGGAAATTGCTGGGATTCGTGACGTAAAGCTTGAAATCAAGGTACATCGTGTCAGCAGAGGAATCTTAACAAATGGGGGCTCAAGTGCAGGCTCCCCCTTTAATTTTGCCAGTGAGTGGGCCTGTGTGCCCAGTAGATGAAATCCTAGTGCACCACGGCTATCCCAATAGGACAAAACTAATGAAACCGAAAGGACATCCTACAAGGACAGCTGATTTGGGGTTAATCACAATCATTAAGTTCCACTATATTCTGAACACAACTACAGCTACATTACGAAAGGGTATGCAGACTTATGCAAACATGGTATGGTAGGTTCCTAGTCCACTTATTTTTCCTATAAAATGCCTGTCTGTTGGGATCAAAGTCACAATAGAGGTGCATAAAGGTAACCGACAATATCAATAGAGGTGCTTTATATTCACTATAAGGGGTACATTTACTAGTGAGAGTTTTTAGAAGTGAGTTTTAAAAGAGATGTTGCCCATAGCAACCAATCAGATTCTAGCTATTATCTTCTAGAAGGTGCTAGTTAAATGTTAAGTAGAATCTGATTGGTTGCTATGGGCAACATCACTTTTAAAAACTCTCACTTTAGTAAATTAACCCTTAAGTATCTTCTTGTCTTGTGTGTTTATAGTATATATGTATGTGCAGGGCCGGTTCTATGGTTACGCATGGTACGCGGCCGCGTAAGGCGCCACATAGTGAAGGGCGCCGCGGCCGCGACCATGCAGATTTCAGAGGCTTACAGCGGTGCAGACTGTGTCTCTGTGACACAGCTGCACCGCGCATGTAGCGCTGACCGGACGGAGTTTGGTCAGCGCTACACAGTGCCAAACACACAGCCGCCGGTGCTAGCAGCTGTGTGTTCGTTTCAGCAGCTGATGAGAGTCTGTCAGACTCTCATCGGCTGCTGCTCCCACTGCGGGAGCCATCTTCCAGCTCCCGCAGTGGGTAATGGGAGAGACTTCATGACGTCATGAAGTCTCTCCCATAATGCAAAGCGGCCCTGGAGAATGGTCGGGAGTAGCTGATAGCGGCGGCAGGAGCAGGAGCGATGGGGGTTCAGGTAAGTGTTTTTTTTTTTTTTTATTACGTGTGTCTCTACTGGGGGGGGCTACAAGGGGTGATTACTACTGGGGGCACTTGAAGGGGGGATTACTACTGGGGGTACTTGAAGGGAGGATTACTACTGGGGGCACTTGAAGGGGGGATTACTACTGGGGGTACTTGAAGGGAGGATTACTACTGGGGGCACTTAAAGGGGTGATTACTACTGGGGGTACTTGAAGGGAAGATTACTACTGGGGGTACTTGAAGGGGGGATTACTACTGGGGGCACTTGAAGGGGGGATTACTACTGGGGGCACTTGAAGGGGGGATTACTACTGGGGCACTTGAAAGGGGGATTACTACTGGGGGTACTTGAAGGGAGTATTACTACTGGGGGCACTTAAAGGGGTGATTACTACTGGGGGTACTTGAAGGGAGGATTACTACTGGGGGCACTTGAAGGGGGGATTACTACTGGGGCACTAGAAGGGAGGATTACTACTGGGGGCACTAGAAGGGAGGATTACTAATGGGGGCACTTGAAGGGATTACTACTGGTGGCACTAGAAGGGAGGATTACTAATGGGGGCACTTGAAGGGATTACTACTGGTGGCACTAGAAGGGATGATTACTACTGGGGGCACTTGAAGGAAGGATTACTACTGGGGGCACTTGAAGGGGGGATTACTACTGGGGGTACTTGAAGGGATTACTACTGGGGGCACTTAAAGGGGGGATTACTACTGGGGGCACTTGAAGGGAGGATTACTACTGGGGCACTAGAAGGGAGGATTACTACTGGGGGCACTAGAAGGGAGGATTACTAATGGGGGCACTTGAAGGGATTACTACTGGTGGCACTAGAAGGGATGATTACTACTGGGGCACTTGAAGGGAGGATTACTACTGGGGCACTAGAAGGGATGATTACTACTGGGGCACTTGAAGGGAGGATTACTACTGGGGGCACTTGAAGGGAGGATTACTACTGGGGGCACTTGAAGGAAGGATTACTACTGGGGGCACTTGAAGGGGGAATTACTAATGGGGCACTTGAAGGGAGGATTACTACTGGTGGCACTAGAAGGGATGATTACTACTGGGGGCACTTGAAGGGAGGATTACTAATGGGGGCACTAGAAGGGAGGATTACTACTGGGGGCACTTGAAGGGAGGATTACTACTGGGGGCACTTGAAGGGAGGATTACTACTGGGGGCACTTGAAGGGAGGATTACTACTGGGGGCACTAGAATAGGGGATTACTACTGGGGGTACTTGAAAGGAGGATTACTACTGGGGGGAACCTCCACTGGGGGCACAACAATGGGGGGACTACTACAAGGGGGAACTACTAGGGGCACTACAAGAGGGGGGATTACTACTAGGGGCACTACAAGGGGGGACCACTACTGGGGCACTGCATGGGGGGACTACTACTGGGGGCACTATATAAGCTTACTAATGGGGGCACAAGGGGCACTGCACAGGGGGGACCACTACCGCGGGCACTGCATAGGGGGGGGGCGCCAAAAAACCTACTCGCTTACCAAAGAATTTGGGCTAGGGCCGGCCCTGTGTATGTGTATACATAGATATACACTACATATATATGTATATATATATATATATATATATATATATATGGTACAGTAGTATACAGCACAACGGAATATGTTGCGCTATATAAGTCACTTAATAAATAAATATATACATACGCACACACATATATATATATATATATATATACATATATATATACATACACACTACTGTACCACGCAGCACGCAGTGGGGGAGAGCGGTAGACAGATTAGAGCTGGGAATAAGAAGACTGGGAGCAGCCACCTTGCAGCCTTATGCTGACATTGTCAGTATACAGTATGTACTATACATGTATGCCTAGGCCTGTGCATCTGGTTATTATGTGTGAAATGTATGGAGGGTCAGAGGCCGCTAATTACAATCATCACTGTAAACTTGGCAGCGAGAGCTTGGCTTTAATTGGCAGCATAAAACACACATTATAGGGTGCTGCAGATGTTGTTACATAGCAGGCTCTTCTAGTAGTCAGGCTGTAAAATTAGTCCCCATTTGCCCCTTATATGTGTGTTACCTTCCAAATAAATGAAGTTTTAATATAGTCTGCCTCCTAAAATGCAGGTTAGTCTATAATTCTGCACATACATTAACAGTTCTGTAAAATAAACGACTATATAACAAGTAATAACAGTCCTCGAGGAACCCATATGAGACCAGGACCTGTACATGTATCTGTATAACAGGGAACCAACTAATCACAAATGATATGAACTGTTTAATCAGACATCCGCGTCTTGCAGACGGACGGGTTCTGGGTGCACAGGGGGTATATAGGGGCAGCTTCGCAACATAATACTGTCTGCTTATCAGAATGTATGATTCAGAGAACAGAGGAATTGGCAGGTGGAGGGAGCTTTATGCACATAAAGAAGCCATTGATGCCATGTAGGAGGTGCAACAGTTACGATGACCCCCCTGCGCTTGTTATAGCAAAGGCACCTTCTTGGCGCAGTGGGCACAGGGCTGTACATGCTTAGAAATGACCCCCACTATTCTGGCTGTAGTGGGCCCCTCCAGACTTTGCTATGGGCCCCAGCGATGCACTGTTCTGACCCTGGTGCCATGTTAGTCTTACAGTAATATCCTTAATATATAGATTATGAAACTTGGCATGCTGGTAACGTATCACCTTGCACAGTCCCCATTTCTTCTATTCATGGTATAAATGGCAGCTGTATAGGAGGAGGTGACCCATATGATTCTGCCATGTGTCCTGTAGTTCCTCATGAGGTAGGAACGTAGAAAGCCCACTCTCAGCACCAGGGAAGTATGACAGAAAGTTATTTTTCACACTATTCCTAAAGCTCAGCACTTGTGGTGGCCTACATCGTGTGTCGCAGGCCTGTGGTGGCCTACGTCGTGTGTCGCAGGTCTGTGATGGTCTACGTCGTGTGTCGCAGGCCTGTGGTGGCCTACGTCGTGTGTCCCAGGCCTGTGGTGGCCTACATCGTGTGTCCCAGGCCTGTGGTGGCCTACGTCGTGTGTCCCAGGCCTGTGGTGGCCTACGTCGTGTGTCGCAGGCCTGTGGTGGCCTACGTCATGTGTCGCAGGCCTGTGGTGGCCTACGTCATGTGTCGCAGGCCTGTGGTGGCCTACGTCGTGTGTCGCAGGCCTGTGGTGGCCTACGCCGTGTGTCGCAGGCCTGTGGTGGCCTACGTCGTGTGTCGCAGGCCTGTGGTGGCCTACGTCGTGTGTCCCAGGCCTGTGGTGGCCTACGTCGTGTGTCGCAGGCCTGTGGTGGCCTACGTTGTGTGTGGCAGGCCTGTGGTGGCCTAGGTCGTGTGTCCCAGGCCTGTGGTGGCCTAGGTCGTGTGTCCCAGGCCTGTGGTGGCCTACGTCGTGTGTCCCAGGCCTGTGGTGGCCTACGTCGTGTGTCCCAGGCCTGTGGTGGCCTACGTCGTGTGTCCCAGGCCTGTGGTGGCCTACGTCGTGTGTCCCAGGCCTGTGGTGGCCTACGTCGTGTGTCCCAGGCCTGTGGTGGCCTAGGTCGTGTGTCCCAGGCCTGTGGTGGCCTAGGTCGTGTGTCCCAGGCCTGTGGTGGCCTAGGTCGTGTGTCCCAGGCCTGTGGTGGCCTAGGTCGTGTTGTCAGGCCTGTGGTGGCCTACGTGGTGTGTCCCAGGCCTGTGGTGGCCTACGTCGTGTGTCACAGGCCTGTGGTGGTATAAATGGCAGCTGTATAGGAGGAGGTGACCCAGATGATTCTGCCATGTGTCCTGTAGTTCCTCATGAGGTAGGAACGTAGAAAGCCCACTCTCAGCACCAGGGAAGTATGACAGAAAGTTATTTTTCACACTATTCCTAAAGCTCAGCACTTGTGGTGGCCTACATCGTGTGTCGCAGGCCTGTGGTGGCCTACGTCGTGTGTCGCAGGTCTGTGATAGTCTACGTCGTGTGTCGCAGGCCTGTGGTGGCCTACGTCGTGTGTCCCAGGCCTGTGGTGGCCTACATCGTGTGTCCCAGGCCTGTGGTGGCCTACGTCGTGTGTCCCAGCCTGTGGTGGCCTATGTCGTGTGTCGCAGGCCTGTGGTGGCCTACGTCGTGTGTCCCAGGCCTGTGGTGGCCTACGTCGTGTGTCCCAGGCCTGTGGTGGCCTACGTCGTGTGTCGCAGGCCTGTGGTGGCCTACGTCGTGTGTCGCAGGCCTGTGGTGGCCTACGTCGTGTGTCCCAAGCCTGTGGTGGCCTACGTCGTGTGTCCCAGGCCTGTGGTGGCCTACGTCGTGTGTGGCAGGCCTGTGGTGGCCTAGGTCGTGTGTGGCAGGCCTGTGGTGGCCTAGGTCGTGTGTGGCAGGCCTGTGGTGGCTAGGTCGTGTGTCCCAGGCCTGTGGTGGCCTACGTCATGTGTCCCAGGCCTGTGGTGGCCTACGTCGTGTGTCCCAGGCCTGTGGTGGCCTAGGTCGTGTGTCCCAGGCCTGTGGTGGCCTAGGTCGTGTGTCCCAGGCCTGTGGTGGCCTACGTCGTGTGTGGCAGGCCTGTGGTGGCCTACGTCGTGTGTGGCAGGCCTGTGGTGGCCTAGGTCGTGTGTGGCAGGCCTGTGGTGGCCTAGGTCGTGTGTCCCAGGCCTGTGGTGGCCTAGGTCGTGTGTCCCAGGCCTGTGGTGGCCTACGTCGTGTGTCCCAGGCCTGTGGTGGCCTACGTCGTGTGTCCCAGGCCTGTGGTGGCCTACGTCGTGTGTCCCAGGCCTGTGGTGGCCTACGTCGTGTGTCCCAGGCCTGTGGTGGCCTAGGTCGTGTGTCCCAGGCCTGTGGTGGCCTAGGTCATGTGTCCCAGGCCTGTGGTGGCCTACGTCGTGTGTCCCAGGCCTGTGGTGGCCTAGGTCGTGTTGTCAGGCCTGTGGTGGCCTACGTGGTGTGTCCCAGGCCTGTGGTGGCCTACGTCGTGTGTCACAGGCCTGTGGTGGTATAAATGGCAGCTGTATAGGAGGAGGTGACCCAGATGATTCTGCCATGTGTCCTGTAGTTCCTCATGAGGTAGGAACGTAGAAAGCCCACTCTCAGCACCAGGGAAGTATGACAGAAAGTTATTTTTCACACTATTCCTAAAGCTCAGCACTTGTGGTGGCCTACATCGTGTGTCGCAGGCCTGTGGTGGCCTACGTCGTGTGTCGCAGGTCTGTGATGGTCTACGTCGTGTGTCGCAGGCCTGTGGTGGCCTACGTCGTGTGTCCCAGGCCTGTGGTGGCCTACGTCGTGTGTCCCAGGCCTGTGGTGGCCTACGTCGTGTGTCCCAGGCCTGTGGTGGCCTAGGTCGTGTGTCCCAGGCCTGTGGTGGCCTAGGTCATGTGTCCCAGGCCTGTGGTGGCCTAGGTCGTGTGTCCCAGGCCTGTGGTGGCCTAGGTCGTGTTGTCAGGCCTGTGGTGGCCTACGTGGTGTGTCCCAGGCCTGTGGTGGCCTACGTCGTGTGTCACAGGCCTGTGGTGGTATAAATGGCAGCTGTATAGGAGGAGGTGACCCAGATGATTCTGCCATGTGTCCTGTAGTTCCTCATGAGGTAGGAACGTAGAAAGCCCACTCTCAGCACCAGGGAAGTATGACAGAAAGTTATTTTTCACACTATTCCTAAAGCTCAGCACTTGTGGTAGCCTACATCGTGTGTCGCAGGCCTGTGGTGGCCTACGTCGTGTGTCGCAGGTCTGTGATGGTCTACGTCGTGTGTCGCAGGCCTGTGGTGGCCTACGTCGTGTGTCCCAGGCCTGTGGTGGCCTACGTCGTGTGTCCCAGGCCTGTGGTGGCCTACGTCGTGTGTCCCAGCCTGTGGTGGCCTATGTCGTGTGTCGCAGGCCTGTGGTGGCCTACGTCGTGTGTCCCAGGCCTGTGGTGGCCTACGTCGTGTGTCCCAGGCCTGTGGTGGCCTACGTCGTGTGTCGCAGGCCTGTGGTGGCCTACGTCGTGTGTCGCAGGCCTGTGGTGGCCTACGTCGTGTGTCCCAAGCCTGTGGTGGCCTACGTCGTGTGTCCCAGGCCTGTGGTGGCCTACGTCATCTGTGGCAGGCCTGTGGTGGCCTAGGTCGTGTGTGGCAGGCCTGTGGTGGCCTAGGTCGTGTGTGGCAGGCCTGTGGTGGCTAGGTCGTGTGTCCCAGGCCTGTGGTGGCCTACGTCGTGTGTCCCAGGCCTGTGGTGGCCTACGTCGTGTGTCCCAGGCCTGTGGTGGCCTACGTCGTGTGTCCCAGGCCTGTGGTGGCCTAGGTCGTGTGTCCCAGGCCTGTGGTGGCCTACGTCGTGTGTCCCAGGCCTGTGGTGGCCTAGGTCGTGTGTCCCAGGCCTGTGGTGGCCTAGGTCGTGTGTCCCAGGCCTGTGGTGGCCTAGGTCGTGTTGTCAGGCCTGTGGTGGCCTACGTGGTGTGTCCCAGGCCTGTGGTGGCCTACGTCGTGTGTCGCAGGCCTGTGGTGGCCTACGTAGTCTGCTAGCTGGAGTCACATTACTGATAAGGGAACTGAAGTGCTTGAGTCAGCTCTTTGGAAAGCAAACAGTGTTATATGTATCTGAGACACTGGAGACATCTGTCTGATCCTAAGAGGTACAAGTGTAGCCTGCCTTGTGCCTCCTTTCCCTCCCTGTCTACACACAGCACTGTGTCAGTCATCAGTCTTCACGCCACGTTACCACCCATGTAGTTGTGCTATATATAACGCTCAGTTACAGGTATGTCCCACGCCATGTACCCATACCTCCGACCAAGCGCAATCACACATGGCAACTGCTTGTGACCCACATTGTACCCATCTGGTGGTCACACAATGATTCTATAAGGCACACGGGTATTTTCCTGGGAAAGAGGAGAGGCAGTGTGATGCTCTGGCAATGTTCTGCTGGCATTTATGTGGATGTTATAGATGGAGATGCCCAGTCTCCCAAAATTGCATCATGGAAGCCCTGCCCCGCTATGCAATGCAGGTTTTCTCAGCACTGTATAGTGGGGGTGGGGCTGCGATTATGTCACCACACCCCCTGCACAGCCCGGGATATATTCAATATCCCGGCAGATGGGATTCCAGTGGTCAGAATGACGGCTCCGGAATCCCGACACCAGCATTCCGACCGCTGGAATCCAGAAAGTAAGTAGCGGGGTTAGGTGGAGGGTTAGGCACTAGGGAGTGGGTTAGGGTTAGGCACTAGGGGGAGTGTTAGGGTTAGGCACTAGGGGGAGTGTTAGGGTTAGGCACTAGAGAGAGAGTTAGGGTTAGGCACTAGAGAGAGAGTTAGGGTTAGGCACTAGGGGGAGTGTTAGGCACTAGGGAGAGAGTTAGGGTTAGGCACTAGGGGGAGGGTTAGAGTGAGGCACTAGGGGGAGGGTTAGGCACTAGGGGGAGGTTTAGGTACTAGGGGGAGGGTTAGGGTTAGGCACTAGGGGGAGGGTTAGGGTTAGGCACTAGGGGGAGGGTTAGGGTCAGGCACTAGAGGGAGTGTTAGGGTTAGGCACTAGAGAGAGAGTTAGGCACTAGGGAGAGAGTTAGGGTTAGGCACTAGGGGAGGATTAGGGTTAGGCACTAGGGGTAGGGTTAGGGTTAGGCACTAGGGGGAGGGTTAGTGTTAGGCACTATGGGGAGGCTTAGGGTTAGGCTCTAGGGGGGGTTAGGGTTAGGCACTAGGGGGGGTTAGGCACTGGTGGAGGGTTAGGGTTAGGCACTAGGGAGAGAGTTAGGGTTAGGCACTAGGGGAAGTGTTAGGGTTAGGCACTAGGGGGAGCGTTAGGGTTAGGCACTAGGGAGAGAGTTAGGATTAGGCACTAGGGGGTGTTAGGGTTAGGCACTAGGGGGAGGGTTAGTGTTAGGCACTATGGGTAGGGTTAGGCACTAGGGGGAGGGTTAGGCACTAGGGGGAGGGTTAGGCACTAGGGGGAGGGTTAGGCACTAGGGGAGGTTAGGGTTAGGCACTAGGGGGGGTTAGGCACTGGGGGAGGGTTAGGGTTAGGCACTAGGGGGAAGGTTAGGGTTAGGCACTAGGGGGAGGGTTAGAGTGAGGCACTAGGGGGAGGGTTAGGCACTAGGGGGAGGTTTAGGTACTAGGGGGAGGGTTAGGGTTAGGCACTAGGGGGAGGGTTAGGGTTAGGCACTAGGGGGAGGGTTAGGGTCAGGCACTAGAGGGAGAGTTAGGGTTAGGCACTAGGGGGAGAGTTAGGGTCAGGCACTAAGGGGAGGGTTAGGGTCAGGCACTAGGGGGAGGGTTAGGGCCAGGCAATAGGGGGAGGTTTAGGGTCAGGCACTAGGGGGAGGGTTAGGGTCTGGCACTAGGGGGAGGGTTAGGGTTAGGCACTAGGGGAGGTTAGGGTTAGGCACTAGGGGGAGGGTTAGTCACTAGGGGGAGGGTTAGGTACTAGGGGTAGGGTTAAGGCACTAGGGGAGGTTAGAGTTAGGCACTAGGGTGAGGGTTAGGGTTAGGCACTAGGAGGGAGGTTTAGGGTGCAGGGAGGGAGAGCGTGTCAGTATACACCGAGATCCCGAGTACCGGCATCCCATTCCCACAGCCCACCTTTACAGCTGCCATGCCCCTTCTGTGCTGACCTGGCTGCCTCCTCCAGGAGGGGGCAGCAAAGTCGGCAAGTATGGCAGATTGTTTAATAATTCTCACTTGCGCTTCTCCCAGTGGAGATTAAGAACCTACCGCACACGCACTAGGGTCCATGTTGTCAGAAGCCAATAAACCTATTTTTTTGTTTTTGGATTGTGAGAAGAAACCGGATGCGTGAAACCGGATGGGGAGAACATACAAAGACTCCACACAGAGTACTGTGTCCTGTATGGAACCCGAGGCCGATGTGCTGCGAGGCGGCCGTGCCGAGCGCTTCCATATTAGGTTACAGCAGCTTCTCATTTCATTTGAGAAAAAACAAACTACTAAGCTCCTCAATTATCGGTTATTTTGTTATTATTGGCCATGTGCTGGGCTTTCCTAATCAGTGGGCTCAATTGAATTAGAGGCGACTTACTCGCATCCGCGGCTACACGCAGCACTTAGGAAAGTAAGATTTTTGATAGCAGCCCCATACGGGGTGAGTTACGGCTGCGATGGAGGCGAGTTGCGCGGCTATTGGCAGCGTTTCTACGTTATTACAGCAGCAGGTGGCCCCCTCGTGTCTAATTGAATTGGCCCCGTAGTGACATTTGTGTCAGTGTTTTCAGATAACATCCTTCAGTAAATTTGCGCCTGCTCAGACCCCACACACCCTATCACATTCACTGTAACAAGTGGCGCCAAATTACTTTCAGTCGGGCAATTACTTCAGTATCAATAGATAAATCAATGGAAATATATTTCCATTTGGTGTAAGCACCCTCACCCCAGCTTCCAAATCCCGCTCCTTCCAACTATAATGTATAAGGCATTTGTTATTTTAATGATTGTAATCTATACTCGCAACGGCAGCAGCTGATATTGCGGTGGTGCGATTCTGGTTACATTGACATCTCCATACAGATACATGGGGAATCCATGGGCGAAGGCGTTATCACTGGCGCTATCAGGGTTATTGGCGGTGGTAACGCTTTTACATATCTGAATTTCGCCCCTTTGATCTAACTTAGGGCCTGATTCATTACCGATCGCAACTGCGAATGCAATAGCGATTACGCATGCAGTTCTACTGCGATAGTTTGCTAATACATTGCGATCACTATGCCGCTGCAGTACTACACAAGGACGCCCACTTTACCTTACACACATCCGTAATGTTTAGCAAGACAGCGAAAACATTGGTACAATCGAGGACCATCGCAGCCTCACACACACACCTGCACATGCTCTGACCTTACTCGGGGATTGCTAACTTCAGCGCACGCTATGAGGCCTCAGTGTATAATTTATGCAGCCCATGCAACGGCGTCCAAACGCACTGGCACACCTGCGTTTCGCCGACCCCACCCCCCCCGTCACCACCCACAAACAGCACTTCCTGTCAATCACTCTGCCGTGGGTTTGCGTAGTCACTGCGATGCATACAGAGAACGCAACAATCTGCTGATTGCGTGCGTATTAGCAAATGCGATCCATCCTGAATCATGCCCTTAATCTTAACTGTAATATATGTATAATTCACAGCTTCTACAAATCACAACACAAACACTGATGTATCACACAATAGACTATAGAAGGACTCAGCACCAGCCAATGAGCTGACGGAGAGTCCTGGTTCTTTGAAGGTGAATTGGAAAATTTAAAACTTTCTTTAGGTTTATGTTGGTAGTTAACTTTGTTGCTGGAGCTGTGTGTGGCTGGTGAAAGTCATGTCCTGGCAGGTCAGTAATGATTATAGCGCGCTGTATGACTAAGGCTGGAAAATGGTGCCCAGGATAAGCAGGGGGGGTGGGGGTTATTCAATCAGAGCCCCTCATGTAATAATAACAGTGGGCAGCATCATTGCTATAAGTCCTGCCAGCAGTGCCTGCAGGGCAATATACCACCTTCATTCACTGTTACTATACTGACGATTGTTACTTTACTAACTGCAGTGTACACAGGACCTGATTCATTACGGATTGCAATAGCGATAACGCACACAGTCTCGCTGCGATAATACGCTAATTCATTGCTATGCCGTCACAGCACTACAAAAGGACGACCACCTCCCGTCACCACCCCCAAACGGCACTTCCTGTCAATCACTCTGCGATGGATCTGCGTATTCACTGCGATCGCAGTCCCGATCACAGTGGCTGGTCCGCGTACACGCGCTGTGATGCATGTGCATGTAATCGCGGCTAATTGCCGCGCCAGACCTATTCAATTAGCGGGGATACCCCGCGCGCGAGTCCCTGCAGTTGGACTTTACCTTGCAGCTCATGGAGGTTCGAGGTAAAATCCGTGTAAAAACAACTAAATAGAGCTCGTGCGTGGGGATAAAAACTATTTATTTTGCAGTTTACGGAGAATCAGTGTTTCCACGCGTGAGTCCCGATTTTTCGGTGCGGGAAAAAGGCTATTTTATTGAATAGCTTTTCACCGCGCCGCGGGGATTTTGTCTGGCAATTGGTCGCGGGGTAAACCCTGCGGCTAATTGCATATGCCCCATAGTTTATATCGGGGATATTCAACACGGCTCTCCAGCTGCTGTGGAACTACACATCCCAGCATGACCTGCCACAGCTTTGCTATTGGGGCAAGTGCAGGGCACGCCGAGACAGCTGTATAGCCCCATGTGGAATACCCCTGGCCTAGACGGCTTGTATACATATCTATAATCCTTTATTATTAGGGAAATGTAAAGTTATAAATCCAATATTTTCTGTACATAATTATATTTGCCAAATCTTCACATTTACATTTGGAGTCACCATCTTTGCGAATCATAAATTAAACCGCG